>WBNQ01037794.1:465-26693 GCA_013401375.1 Spizella passerina | reverse complement strand
AGTGCCACCTCTCCAATGACACTGGACAAACCAACAGTCCATCAAATTTTTCCTCCTCCATAAAAGAATGGAAAACAATGAGTTATTTACAGAAAGTGTGTGAGAAAGTTTGTTACAAGAATGTCAACATCAGAAGGCTTAGAAAAACTTAAAAAATCAGGGTGACAAGGGGTCACTGGATGGGTTTAAAGGTCCAACCCAACCCACTCTGGCATTCTATGAAGGAGAGTAAGAAGAATTCCTACAAGTGTGACTGGAGCATTAAGGCCTTTCATTTCTGTTACTGAAAACATAAGGCTGTGTTGTGCTGCCAAGCAGGGATGAGAGAGGCAAAGATAATCACTCTGCCCACTGTGGGAAGGCTTTGCCTCATTTTGCTGTTTTTTGGTAGGAAAGAACCTCTCTGAGTCCTTGGGAAAGGGGACAAGGAAGCAAAAGTTGTAGTGTAGGCAATACCTAGAGAGGTAAGAACAAACCTAAAAAGTGTAAGAAACAAGAACAGTGTGTAGAAAAAAATAAAAAATCAACAGATGTTCTCCACCTGTGAGGGCAAGGAAAAAAAAAGGTAAGAAATAGCACTGGCTGGCACTCTCTAGGTGGTCATTAAATGAAGGCATCTCATCAATTATTTGAGGTTGCTTGTATTGTAATGAGGATTTGCTTATATTAAATTAGCATCTAAGACAGAAATTATGTATTTAATGCACAAAATAGAGTGGATCCTGAAAATTCTACCAAAAAAACCCTTTTGGGCAAAAAACATCAGGTTTTCTTTTTGTATCTCTGATGTAACTCATTTAAAGAAAGCAGTGCCCAAGGGTATTATTTTACCTTAATAACAGTTATTTAGTAACTCATAAAATCCATCACAATGAAATAGTGAGGTCAAAGGGCTGAGATGCTGCATATCATCACTGCAAATGAAATAATGAAAAAAATATTCCTGCAGTTCTTAAAACAATTCTCCATGTCTCTAGCGTGGAGAACCACTAGAGTAGCTCTAAAATCTTTTAAACTGAGATCATGGTGTAAATCAATGCACTGGCATTGTAATAAAGAGGTTTATTTAACCAGATGAATATTCTGTGCTTTGAAAATTAAAAAAAATATTTTTTGTTGTTTTTTATGATCTTACTTTGCTTCTTTCTCAACGGGAAGTTTATACCTTCAACTACTTTTATTAACTTTATTAATCTTTTTAAAAAATTACTGCATGCCAATGGTCACCTTTTAAAGCTACAAGACGATTTTAAAATTATTGTAGTGAAATAAACTCTGTTTATTAAAGAAGTGCTTCCCTCCACTTTTGCACAAAATGAGCTTTATATCTCTGTAAGTGTCCAGTGCCACACCTGGCTCTCACTCTGTGCAAGGGATGAATTCCCAGCTGTGACCTGCATAGATCTGAGCTCCAGAGCAGGTCCCAGTGTGCATGACAGTGTTTTCTGAAGCTGTGTGCTGGTGCTGTCCTCCTGTTAGCTTATAAACCTCTTGGTAATCACTTGGGGTTGTACTTGTACAAGACTTACACACTCCGTGGCTGAGCTTTATGAGTAGAGTTCCAAGATGCAAGTTCCTGTGAACAGAATAATATTTTTTTAAAACTCTATCAGCACACAGAGTGGAAAACAAACCACTCAGCTTTATCTGTGCTTCTCTATAGCCTGTGCATGGAGAGCAATATTTATGAATACAGTTTAAAGTTTTTGAGGATATGAGGCAGTTGTTTGAATCTGTGCTCCATGTCATAGTGGAGCATTTTCTTTCATCTATTTGCTACATTAAAGACATTCTTTATATTTTAAATATCACTTTCCCCTCTCAGGCATGAATGGAGAACTAAAGCTGTTTTGTAAACAGCTTTGCTGGTTTAGAGTTGATCTGGAGCTGTATATACCCAACAGTGTGCAGGGACACCACTCAGAACATCACTGAAGTTTTGTTTAAGGCAACAGCCCAAGGCCATCTGAACGTGTGGAGATTAAAAGCAAAAATTATACTTTTATCAACACAAGCAAAATCTTGATGAAGGTGGAGCACTGCCTCCAGGCTGGGCCAGCCCAGGAGGGACCTGGAGCTGCTCAGAGAGCCCAGAGGAGGCTCCAGGATGAGCAGAGGGATGGAGCAGCTCTGCTGGCAGGAAAGGCTGGCACAGCTGCCATTGTTCACCTGCACAGGAGAAGCTTTGGCTGAGCTCAGGGTGGCCTTGCAGGGCCTGAAGGAGCTGCAGGAAAGATGGAGAGAGACAATTGCCAAGGGCTGGAGGGACAGGAGCCAGGGAATGGCTGCCAGTGCCAGAGGGCAGGGCTGAGTGGGACATTGGGAATGAGGAATTGTTCCCTGTGAGGGTGGGCAGGCCCTGGCTGGGGCTGCCCCTGGATCCCTGGCAGTGCCCAAGGCCAGGCTGGACACTGGGGCTGGAGCAGCCTGGGACAGTGGAAGGTGTCCCTGCCATGGCAGGGGTGGCACTGGGTGGGATTTAAGGTCCTAACCCATCCCATTCTATGACTCTGTGAAATACACTCCTGAAGGGCCTCGTGCTTCTCTTCTTTTTGTTGCTAAGAAAAAGGTAATTCTGGCTTCACTGGAATAATTTTGCTGTCATTCCATACTCACCACTGCTTTAGACCATGACATAACTTAAGAAGGGAAAGTGCTACTGTGCCTCATCTTCTGCTCTTCCTTGATTCCAAGTCTGCCTTTACATATGGCTTTTATTATGTTATCATAGACAGGTTCAAGAGCCCTATGGTCCCCTCCTACACAACTAATCCAGAGGATTACAGTTTAACTGCTTGACACTTCTCTATTTTCCTATTAACCAAAGTATAAATTGCTGGGCTACATATTTAAAATGCCTTCCATCAGCTCCCAGCCACATACATGGTGTTCTGCTCCCAGGAATGGCGCAGAAAAGTAATTTCCAGATTTGGTAAAGAAATCTGGGAGCAATCCCACTTCCATGCATTGCACAAAGTATGTGCCCTGATTCACTGACAGAGCCTGAATGAGAGTCTGTTTCTCAAATAACTCTTACAAGGCTCCTGCAGTCCAGGTTGAGCTGTGGAGTATAGAATTCAGGGAGCCCCTGATGCAGAGAATGATTGCCATCTGAGTCCATGATTCAGAATGCTGAACATTTGCTTTATTAAACTATATTATATTACATTAATACTATATTATAACTATATTAAAGAGATACTATCCTACAAAGAATACTAAAGAAAAACCCATGACTGTCGGAGACAGCGAGGACACAGTTTTGATCCCATTGGCCATGGAAACCGAACAATCCTCAGCAGAATCCAAAAAATCCCTTCAGGTAAACAATCTTCCTAACACATTCCACATGTGCAAAAACAAAATGAGCAGCAAGTAGAGATAAGAATTGTTTTCTCTTCTTCTCTCTGTGCTTCTCCAGGAAAAGATCTGGGAGAGAGAATGATCTCTCTCTCTGTTCAGAGAATATGAGTACTACAGTGAACTTTATCCAGCTCAATATTTCCACACTGATCACATTCCTCTGCAGGACTGGGATGTGCCAAAGTCCCATCGGGTTTTTTCCTTTTCCCTGCACTGCCCAACTTTGCTGCCAGTGCTCAGAATCTCCCAGCTTTGTGTGCTCTGTGCTTGTGTAACTGTGCTCCTCACGGGGCTGTTTCACTCAGGGGTTTAATGGCACGGGGTGTGCATTGCTGATATTCCTGATGTGCTTTGGACTCGTTTGCCTTAAGGTATTGCTGAACACACAGCTACCGTGAGGACAGCCCAGTCACAGTGAATCTTCTGTATTAGTGTGAGTGGATAGGACCTAAATTTGATTGGAGTAAATGAAGAGTAACAAGCAGGAAGTCTGGGGGAGGAACCGAGGAGGGATGCACTGAAATGAACTTAATGCTTTCCAAGGATTGAGAGTGGCAGTGTGAAAACCAAATATCTTGTTCTTTCTTCAACCAAAAATGGTTCTGGGAGTGTCATATTGTTTTATGTCATTTGTTTCATTTCTTTTAGAAGGCAGGCTGTGGAGATTAATTAGAATTGTTTTTAAAAAGCTTCTTGAATATGAAGGGAAGTGCTTTATTATTATTTGGTCCTGTTGATAAAAAGAACTATACCAAATTGTGCTAGAAGTGTAAGGAAGTCAGTCATGCTCACTTGGGTCCTTTTCTCTGAGGGATTTTTGGGGTTTATATACAAAGTGATTTTTCACCCAGAAACAGTCACTCTAAAAAGAAAAGAGTACATTACATCTTCTCTTTTTAAGCCCTAAAAAGGGCCCTTAAATTGTGTTTTCAGTTTCTGCCCGCCATTTTTGAAGTTAATCCTGGGTGTTGGTTGAAGATGCTGTCTCTTGCTCTGTTTTACAGTGGGTTTTTTTCTCCTGTGTTTTGATTCTTGCATTATTGGAGAAGCCAGAAAAATCTGTCTCAGGCACCCACTCATGCAGTCAGATATAAAGAGGATCCCATCTGAGCAAAACCAACCACTTTGACTGAAATTTGGCTGTTTCTCTCTTTCAATACCTTCTACCCCCAAACATGCCCTGGAAATCTCTGTTTAACATGTGCCAGAAAGCAGCAGCAGTAAACTCCATTTAATTCCCTGCACTGAAGAGGCTTTTCAGAGGGTGACTGATGCATCCCATCATTAGACTGTTTGTTCCTCTTCCTTTTCTGGGATTAAGAGAATGTCAAGACATTTAAAGACTCTCACTTCTCTCACATTTTCCCCAAAACTTGCTCTCAAGAGCTTGCTGTATTCTCTGATTCCTTTATTTCCACCCCAGTTGGCAGTGAGGCCTATAAAGCTCCAGGTTCTCCTGTAATGGATATTCCCTCATTCTGGATGCATTGTCAAAGCACTGCACTATTAGCTCACCATTCTTCCATGCTGCTTGAGAGATTGAGTTTCACTTTGGTAGCAGCTCCTCTCCCCTTCTAACAAGACAAGTTTCTCACAGTTTCGGGTTTTCACGCAACAGATTTCACAGTTGCTTTGGCAATTACTGAAGTTTAAAAAAAATACTTTCTACATTGTTTGCTTTTAAAAGAACAGCTGACTTTTACTGGTTGTGTAAAAGGTGTTCTGCATGTTTTATGTAGGGGGATAGAATATAAGAAAATAAAGATAGTGTGGAAAGTAATCTTACCCCTAAGGAGTTGCAGCTGGGTTAATTATCAAAGATTAGGAGCAGGCCTGAATTTAACAGGCCCCAGCTGTAAGCAATGACAAGAAGATGCTATAAAAGAGTGGGGTGGCTGGGTGAGAAGGGAAGTGGAGTCAGTTGGCTGCTTTGTGAGGGAGAAAGAGTCAGTGCTCTGAGGAGATGCCCATGAGAAACACCCAGAAGGTATGGAACTTTTGTGATAAGGCAACAACAGTATGGAACCCCTGCAATAATATTACAACAGTTTTATGCCATAAGTGTGTATGAACCTTAGAAAAGAACAACAAACCACCCCATCCTTCCCCCACCTCCAAAAAAAAAAAACAAATTGAAGCTCTCAGGATTTTCATAAACATGTAATACTAGGAATTAATCTTAAAGTAGAAGTAAACCAGCCTAAATCACAGTGTAAGCTTAAGAATAGGCATTGCTACTCTCTTGTGTATAGTGGTTTCTCCTGAGATTGTTTGGATATGAATCAAAGAAAATGGATCAAGACCCTTTTCAGGTAACTCCATAACCCTGTAATGCAGCCCTTCTGTCTGAGCCACATCCCATCTAGTTTTCCATTTCTGGGTTTGTCCATCCCTCTGGCATCAGCCCTGCTATGTTAACTTGCCTTTCCATTTCAAGGAATATTTACTCTGAGATGAAATGTGGTGTGACCTTTTAGTACATCAAAGGGTGGGCAAGGGAAGAAAGACAAAATGCTCCCAAGTGTCCATCTAGGAAAATGTCTTTGAAATGAAACATGACTGTGTGCTTTCTCTGAAAGCAAAGGAGAGACAGCAAGACCTGTAGTGCAGATGTGCATAAATGAGTTTCCTTAGTGGTCTGGTTTGAGAATCATGGATTTCACAGAGGATTTAGCAGTGCTGTTTCTGCTGGGCTGTGAGGGGTTTGCTGGGCAGTGGTGGTGTAGCAGAGAGGTGATGGCTAAACTGACAATGGGCTGCTGCAGCCTTGTACACTCAGGAGAAACTTGGGGTTTTTTTCCTTGTGGAGGAAAGGAGAATAAGAATGCAAGAACGTGATTTTTATTTGGTTATGTGACAGAATACATGTTTGTAATTTACCACATTAACAGTGCAGGTTAGTGGGAAGGTTGGCAGCTTCTTCAGACCCTCAGATGAGCTGCAAGATCCCAGAACAGTCTGGATTGGGAGAGACCTTCAAGATCCTCCATTTCCACCTCCCTGCCATGGGCAGGGACACCTTCCACTAGCCCAGGTTGCTGCAAACCCTGTGCAATTCTTAGGCCTGAATATTTTCCTAAGTGTGTGCAATCATTTATCTGTGTCTTCTCTTGGTGTTTCAGGCAATGAAAGAACACACAGAATCAATTTAGCTATGCAATAACATTATGAACTACAAATTTAAAACCTAACATGGCTTATTTATGATGTAAAAGTAAATAAGATGTTTCAGAATGCTTTCCTAAGCTCTTTAGTCACTGATTTGAACTTTCTTTTTTTCTTTCCCCCACCAGGAATCTTTAATGACTGGAAAACTCAACGGATCATGTTTTTCTCATCTAAGCTATTTTTACATTGACTGTGCTGTAAACACATGGAGGAGCTGTAAGTAAATGTTCTGTACTGCGTGATGAATTGGATTGCTACAGTCTGGAGGAAAGCAAAATAATAATAATTTCATTTTTGTGGTGATTTGCGTAGCGTGTGGTACAATGCCAGAAAGACTAACGGAAATGCTCATGGATACATGGACTCCATTAATAATATTATGGATTACTGTCCTTCCTTCCATTTATATGGCTCCAATGAATCAATCTCAAGTACTACCAAGTGGATCCAGTACAGGACTAAAAAGGCTAAATGAAGAACAAAGAGTTTTGCACCGTTCCAAGAGAGGCTGGGTTTGGAATCAAATGTTTGTATTGGAAGAATTTTCTGGACCTGAACCAATCCTAGTTGGCCGGGTAAGGCAAGATTTGGTTTTTTTTTTTCTCTGAATGTATAAATGTGTGATATGAGAAGGTCCTCCGTCAGTCAGGCTCTTCTGAGGAATTTCAGACTGAGTTGCTTTGCTATCCATAGATTTGTGCTTTAAATGTACTTGACTGCAAGGACATTATTTCCTAGTTAGCCAACCTGCTATTTCCAACAAAAATATGCATTTTCCATTTGTCAAAAAATCCCCACAAGTGTGTTTACATTCTTTCTTTTGTATCATTAGTCACCACTCCTCACCTCTGTCAGCTGAAGATTTTTTACCAAAGCAGCTCATTGCAATATGTTTCTGTGCATTCCTAAAGGTTGTTACACCTATAGGTCATGTTCTATCTCTAGTCTGATGAATCAAGTTGTTTATGCTCTGAGAATTTTAAAAAACAAGTACCAAAAAGAAAAGTGTGGATTGTACAGCAAATTATGAGGTCCTAGTTTATATGGAGGTCTATGCACACATATGGAATAACATTATTGCCACAGATTTTTTAATGTAATGTCAATGTTTGGAAGATAACACAGGGCAAAATATAATATTTTTCAGTGTCACAGCTTTTCTGCTGCCCTAAAGCTTTGCTTGTTGCCATGCATTAGTTTATTGTGTAGCTCAGGGTGTTACCTCCAGTCAGTGAATCAGCCTTGCACTTGTATGAGCCATCTGTATCCATCAGGGATGAATTATCCTCAGAATTATTCTTAGAAAAGAATGATCTGTTCATAAATGCATGTTTGGCAGTGAGCAGGTATAAATATCTTAATTGTTTATCACTAAAGTTCAATTCCCTCTGAACAACCAAGTGCATTATTTTCTTACTAGCTGGCTACTGAGGTTGAGTAAAGAAAAATCTAGACAAAATGATGGGTAACAGTTAATTTCATGATAATCTTGGAATTTTCATGGATAAATGAATAGCATATAGTATAATATAGGGACTGTCAATAGCTCTATTCTATTATTGAAGAGAACAGAGATCAAGTGCATTCCCAAATCTTCCCTAGGGTACCCACTTTCCAGGTGAGACAGGGTCAGAAGGTGTAATGAGCTTTCTATGCAGTGGCTTTTGGTGCTGTGTCAATTTACATTTATATCAGCTATTTGGTATCTGTTCTCATTTGTTTCTCTGGGGTTAGTAAGGCATCTCAATTTCACAGAGACAGCAATGTGCATATTTCACATCTTAAAATGTTTTATTCAACCTATTCTTTCTGCAATATTTTAGTCGAGCTTTTAAAATTATTTTGAGTAGCTGGGGAGAATCCTGGGTTTGTACTTTGTGGTATTTTGATTTTCAGGATATATATCCAGGTCTAAATATTTCTACTATTTGAAGGGTTTTTTAGGTGGTTATAATATCCTGAATTGTTTGAGTCATTGGTGAATAGAAGTGGGTAGGTTAAACTAAGCCAAACCAAGGAAGACATTATCTCCTCTTCTGCTGGCATTTTAAATAGAATTAGCTAAAATGCTGTGACACTCTATTTGTTGAGACTGCTGCATAATTAAAACACTGCATGTTATAGACGGAAATGAGCAAGAAGCAAAGTTTGTTCCCATAGGGAGGAATTTTTGGTTTATTCATTAGAACATAGACATAGAATATTTTTGGAATTCTTCTCTCTATTTTTTCCTCCCTCTCCAGAAAAATCATCCATATTTCTGACTTATTTTTCTTTCCTAAGGCTTGTGAGTATTGAGAGTGCTTTCAGGCTGGTGGGAGCAGAGGTACTGCACAGCTTTCAGAGCTGCTCTTCATCCTTCCTGACTGGAAAGCAGAGACTCCCTCAATTATACTTCTTGGCAATCCTTCCCAAAACTTAAGGGTGTGCAGAATGTCACAAGCAAAATACTTTCCCTTTCTGTGAAGTTGGGCTGTGGTTTGTCCTCTGTCACCCTCATTGGTTTCTTATCCACTGCAGTTTAAAAATGACCTCCTTTTCAGAACTTGCAGTGGGTTTGCACTTACCTGGTTCCTCCTCCTGGCTTTTCCACTTACACTCTTCCTCCAGCCTCCTGAGCTCTTCCCCTGCCAAAGGATTTGCACACCTGGGGTATCTCCTGCATTCCACGACTTTATTAACTATTTTTTCTGCCCTATCACTTACCTTGATTTTCTTTTTTCTTTTTCTGGCCAGACTTTGAATGAAGGACACTCAGTAAAACAGGATATAGTGAGTGCAAAGAGGCTTAACATTGTGGAGAGAGTGATATCAAATGTCTGCCCCATTTTTGCTGCATTTTCTGGATATAAATGTGCTTTTTTCCTGTTACAGAGTCAGTATTGCTTGCTATGTGCTTTTTACATGTTGAAAGTTCTAGTATAATCTTCAAACAAATCTTTTATTTGGTGGTTAATTGCTTCAAAGAAAACATTCTAGAAGCAAACATAATTATGTAGATCTTTGTTGCAATTTTTGTCTCTACACTGTTGTAGAGTGTACCTGGTGCTTTTCATAGTCAGGTATGTTTTGTACAAAGATTTAATCAGGTGCTTTTGGAGAATAAATATAAAAAAAAGTTTTGCACAAACAGAAACAATACACACACAAGCAGAATTTGTTTTATGTTCTCAAATGTACCTTTAAAACCCACTGAAAATTCAGCTCTTAAGAGCTGCTCAGAATAGAACTGATATTTAAATAATGGTTTTCATGTTAGTGGGTGGAAAGGCACTGAGTAGAAGCATTTGGTCCTAATGGAATTGATGGAATTTATCAGCAAAATAAAACTGAAAACTGACATTAATTTTATAGGATACAAACAGAACACAAATCACTTTGCAAATCAAAGCTTGAATGCAGACACTGTGAGTTGCTCCTGTTGGTTAAAAAGGTCTCATACCGAAGTTTGTGAAGTGCAGGGAAATTTAGCAAGACAGGATTACAGAGGTCTGTAATGTCTTTTATTAAATTGCTCAGTTTTTTCAGGGGAAACAGCTTCCAGACATAAAGACTCTTCTCCAGAGTTTTAAGTGTTGCAATGCAACTGCACACACTTCAAAGGGGCTTGTTCATTACTGTTCTGCATGGATATAGAGTAATAAATGCGTTCCAGGTGTATTTGCTCTAATAAATGAAGTAAACTGGGGTGAGACTAATAGGAAGAATTAATATGAACACCTTTTAAAGTGTGGTGTCTTTCTTCAATGACTCGAGTAAAGGACCGGAGCAAATCTTTTGCTTTCATTCTTGAACCTCTTAGAATGAATTTGAGTAATATACACTTTTAATGCCAAAATTTGTCATTATGTTTGGTAGGATCAAGCTCAAAATGAGCAACTCTACTCGAGTTCGCACATCTATAAAGGAGTGCTTTCTGAATTTATTTCCTAAGATTTCCTATAAAAACCACAAATATTCTAGTTTTTAACTTACTTTTTTTGGGCTATATTCATATGGCATTTATTTTGCCACATGGTATTTTCATAGAATCATGGAATAGAATATTCTTTGTTGGAAAGGATTCACAACAATCACTTAGTCCAGCTCCTTTCCCTGCCCAGACCCCCAGCAATCCCCCCTGTGCATCCCTGGTGTCCAAAGGTTCCTGGAGCTCTGGCAGCCTCAGGGCTGTGCCCATTCCCCGGAGCCTGGGCAGTGCCAGCACCTCTGGGGGAAGCAGAACCTTTCCCTGATTTTCAGCATAACCATCCCCTGGCACAGCTTCATGCTCTGTGTCCCTCCTTTAGACATTCTCTTTGTGATTTATATCATCCTTATTAAATTCTATATCATTCTGATTTCTATAATTCTTATTAAAATAAGTCCCATATTATTTTGATCTGAACATATATAAAAATGTATATATGCATTTTGAGAAACCTGCAAAATAACCTTTTTTGTGTTCATGCAACACACGTCAGATGAGTTTGGGTTTACTCCCAGCAACAGAACACCGAGTGACAGATTTGCAAATACCCTTTTGTACTTCAATTCTTTTTTCCCCCCTTCACCCACAGAAGCAGGTACATACTTTACAAAGCTTCTGTGCCTCCTTTAGAAGCCTCCCCATCCTGCACAGTGCTGTCAGCAGCTTGCAGCCTCCCCGTGGCTGACAACCTCATTCAAGTGTAGAGTGATATGTCTTGTGACACTGCATGCTGTCCCTGAGGACTTGATTAGTTGGGTAGAACTTCCACTTGCTATACACTGCTGCATCTTCTCCATCTCCTCTGCATGCTCTTCCAGCACCACGGCAGATGTGCTGTGAAATCTGGGCTCTAGCAAATGCCACTGTTCTTTCACAGGAGACAGCCTCTGAATCCACAATGACATAGGTAATAAAGTGAAAAAGCATTAGGAAGCTGCACTTGGGGTACTGCAGCTCCTGTTTTATGGAGCATGTGTTGTTCGTGATGCTTTAAACGGGTTAGGACTTGGTTTAAGAGATGTTTTCAAGCAAAAATCTGGGATAGTTACTGTAATAGCAGTTGTTTGTAATTAGAATTATAGAATGTCCTCAGGTAGAAGGGATGCACAAGGACCATCCAGTCCCCCTCCTGTCCCTGCAGAACCCCCAGCAATTCCTCCTGTGCATCCCTGGTGTCCAAACACTCCTGGAGCTCTGGCAGCCTCCAGTGCCCATCCCTGGGAGCCTGGGCAGTGCCCAGCACCCTTCCTGTGTCATCTCTCCAGCTCCTTGTTCCAGCCTGTCTGTACACCCAGGGTGCTCCATCCATGGTGCAGAGTCTGGCACTTGTTTGTCTTTGTTAAACCTCACAAAGCATGGAGAGAATGAAAGAGGCAATGAAGGCCACAAAAGTTGTTTGTTTGTGTTTATGTTCTCTGACTTACTGATAAATGTACCAAAAATTAGGTCCAGACACAAAAATCCACTAGCAGTCACTCAGGTTGATGCTGTCTGTGTCCCATCACTTCCCTGGCAATACTTCCCAAGTTGTCCCAGAACCTCCCCCAGACTTATTGGATTTCCCTGTTTCCAGTCCCCCAAAAATAGATTGCCTGTTTTCTCTGTGAGGAGAGATTTGGGAATGGGCAGGGAAGAGCAGCTCCTGTGGCACACCCATGCCTGCTCCAGGGCTCTGGAGAAGGTGCTCTGAGAACCCTGGATGGGAGCAAACCAGTGAGACTGTGCTGCTGAGGCTCAGAAAGCATGGCCAGGTTGTGGTGAGCTCAGGGAGGTTTTCCATCTGTGACTGCTTCTGCATTCCCTGGTTTGTGTCTTTTCATTCCATTCAATGCAGATTTTCTTGTATGGCTTGTGGGATGAGGGAGCTGAGCCACTTTTGCTGTTTGGAGCAACAGATTTTTCCCTTGATGAGTGAGGTTTGGGTTCAGGGCTGTAGAGGAGAAACAATTTTCCTGTAGGAGGAGCAGTGGAGAGGCATCCTATTTTCACATCAAGCGCTTCAGGCTGAGCTACTGTAAAACCCAAACCTGGAAATGCAGAGAGCACTTATAAATAGCTTGGAGCTGTATGTTCTACATTATCCATGCTCTGTGCAATCCTTGATTTCTTTGGCAACATGCATTTTCTATCTTCACCAGGAAATGGTAAAAATTTGTTTAAAATCATAACTAGTTCTGTTTAAAGCAGAAGTGGTGCAAACAGGCAAAATAAATAAGGTTTTAATTAAACAAGTTCCTTCCTCACATTTTGCTTTTCATTCCTGCCCTGAGCCTGTGATTATGATGGCTGCCTGAAAATACTGTTGTACTCAAGTGATGAGAACCTGAAATGTGTATATAACTAAGGCTAGCAGCATTTTGAGGGATGAATTACGCACTATTTCCCTGAGTGAAAAAGTCCTTGGGACATGTAGGAGTAGCAAAGTCCTAGCATAAGTTTCATAGGATATAACATAATCCTGCATTAATTTCATTATTTACATTATAGCATAATCCTACATTGGTAAAATTTTCACAGAGCAGCAATCACAACACCATTTAAAATAGATTCTACTCTTTTTTCTAATACACACTTGTATGTTTTTCTATGATTTAAATGCATGCCATAAAATATTCAGTATCTGAAATGTTGCAAAGTCAACATTGCCTTCTGAGCCTTAGATTTTTGTTGTTATTTTGCAACCATAATTACACACTAATTTTCCTGCTTAAGTTTATTAAATTCCCAGAAACTGAAATGTATCAATTATTTTGTTACTGTGTTCTTTATGAAAAATATGAATTCCCCCTGCCTTTTATGTTTTTGAAAGGAAAGAGGTGACTCTGTACTGCACAGAATGCTCCAGTTTGCATAGTCTCAATCAGCTTAGTAAGCAGGAGTATAACTAGGCAAGAATAAAATCTCTGTAATTAAATGTTACTGCAAAGAAAATAAATATAGCAGGTAACATTTTATAGAAGTTTGATAAAGGTATTGGTTTTTTAAAAAATATTCCTGAGCCTGCACAAATTTCATTTGTTTCTTTTTTAACTGAGAACAAGTTCCAAGAAGAAATTTCAATATAAAGCATAAAATTAAGCAAGAACAGTTTAAGTGACCCAAGAATGTCTGCATTTTCTACTACAGTGTAAAAAATATTTTACTGATTTCTCTAAGATTTAAGAAACGAGGCATATCTCCAGACATTGAAAATCTCATTTCTGTATATTTCTGGGAGCATTACTGAATGCAGTTGAACACTTTCATGCTCCTTCATCTCCAGCCTGGGGCATGATATAACCACAATTTAAGCAGAGACACAACTTAAACCCCTTGAACATCAGCTGTAGAACAGGACTGGTAATAACTTCAAAGAGGCATTTTATCAGTTACTTATGAATCCAGCATCTTAAAGGGTCAAACTGCAAAACACCAGGCACCACCTCAGCTGCCTTTATTTTCTTTAATGGAGTAGGAAAATGTCTATGATGTGAAAAATAACTTAAAAGTTGGGCAGGGGTTTTGGTGGTTTTGTTTGCTTGTTTGTTTGTTTTTTCTTTTGTTCTGTTTAGGATTGGTGGTTATATTAAATTTCCTTTTTTAAATAAAAAGGGAATGGTGTAAGTTATTTTAACATTATTCACTTAAATTTCTCAGTCATGTTTTTCTAGAGCCACAAAAATCTCAGATATTCTGAAAAAAAGAGCAGCTAATATTGAGCATTTTGTTTGTGTGTAAAGAATTAGAAGCTTGTGTGCTTTTCAATATATTGATCTGAAAACTTTATCTTTCTCTCAGTGAAATGTTGTCCAAGTATGCATGCAAAATGCTGAAGTGACACTATGAAAAATTGAGTTGAGCTTTCCTCATGATATTCTGAGATGCCCTATGATTGTTTAGTCTTTCCAGCATTGCTTCAGTAAATGGTTTTCAATTTCTACCTGTAGGGCCCACCCCTCGTGCTGTCAGTGTGCTTCAGTTCCAGTTGTCAATTTAACTACCAATTAGTGCCAATTGTGGGGGGAGTTTTTTGCTAAAAGTTTGTCCTTGCTGAACTTGACAAGCATATTTCCCATCCATCCATGAGCTCTCAGGTAGTTGTGATTTCCCAAAAGTGCCAGGATGTGTCTTTCAACCTGTAAAGTGAAAGGGAAGTTTTATAGTTCTCAGGTCCAGACAGAATATTCCTCAATGTGCCATGGATCTGTGTGGCAAAAACCTTAATTTTGTATTAAAATGAGAAATGCTTTGGGACCAATTCCTTTGGTGGCTGTAGGTTTCCAGTAAGGAACATGGGTGATACCTCATGAGTTGAGCCACACCTGAGAAAGGCTTTGTAGCTGCTGGGCAGCACTGTATTTTTATGATGTAATAAATATACAATCACAGGAATCAGAAGAAAAATAAGTTTTCAAGTAGAAATAATGAGAATGAGTTTGCATAAAATACGTTTCTTGAAAGATCTGTTTTAAAAGTTAGGTTTTCTTCCTATTCTGGTAAAGTCAAAGAAGAAAAAGGAAGCCCACAGCATGTGTGGTGCCACAGACTAAGGAATTCACAGCTGAGGGTCTTTTGTTTGGTGTTTGGCTTTTGGTTGTGGTTTTTTTTTTTTTTTTTTTTTTGACAAAGCCAGGGATGTTGATGTTGGGCAATTTACGCTGTCAGTTTCATGACAGAAATAATTTGCTGCAATAAATATTTTAGGCAGTGTTTAAAGGTAACTATTATTTGCAAGCAATGTGTGAGGCGTGTAGAATTGTAAAATAAATGCAGATAATTTTCCTAAAGATATTTAAGCAAATATTAATGTTTGAATAGCCTCTTGGTGATCCCTGAGGAACACCTGTAGTGATATAGAGTACTTTATAACTTTCCTTTTTCCTGAGGACTCCGTGTTAGTGCAAAAATTCCCCTGCAAGGATTTCTTTTAAAGCCTTTATTTTACAGCAGTCATGCCAGCAGCTAAGCAAAAGTAAGTGTAGCTCTCCCTGGAGACTGTCAGTGGCATTCCTGAATTAACCGCAGGAATCATTAGGAGCCACAGAAGACATCCCCTTCCTTGCTTCGGGCTCTGAGCTCAGTAACTGCTTCCCACCCAGCCCCCGGTGAGCAGAGGCAAAGCTGAGGTTTGTTCCAGCCTGGGAATGTGCTGGAATAAAAGGCTGGCTCACAGAGCATCACCGGAGGTGAGCAGCAGTGCTGCAGGCACAGCGGCAAAGGGGATTTCGGAGCGGTTCAGGGGCCCCGGGCGTTTGCTGGTTCCCATCCAGAAGCCACATTAGCTAATTCTCCTTTCCCTGGCTGAGGGAACTGCCTGTGTGCAGTAGGGCACTGCTGCCCGGGAGAAAAGGGGATTTTGGTGTGGGCAGAACCTGTGGTGGGCACCCAGCTGTGCAGCACAGAGGAGCTGAACCAAACCACACTGTGGTATTTTCTGGGGTGATGACTGACTCCATGTACTTAGAAGGCTAATTTATTATTTTATGATATTATATTACATTAAAGAATGCTATACTAAACTATACTAAAGAATAGAGAAAGGATACAGACAGACGGCACAAGACGCTAATGACTGTGACTGGTCATTAAGTCAAAACAATTCACATGTTGGATAAACAATCTCCAAACCACATTCCAAAGAAGAAAACACAGGAGAAAGAAATGAAATAATATTGTCTTCCTTTTTTTCTGAGGCTTCTTAGTTTTCCCAGGAGCGAATTCCTGGCGAAGGGACTTTCCCAGAAAATGTGACAGTGACACCACACCTCTTCCATCCTCATGTTTTCTAAGGTCATCATGCCACAAACATTATCAGGATCTATTTAACATTTTATTTTGACATCTTGTACACCCAACTAGTCAGGATTTTAAAGCAAATGGGCAAAACCACTGTATGATTTTTTCAATTAATTTGGAATAATTGGCAGTAGAATCGGTGCAGCATGAACCTGTGTATGAAAGCATGATGCAAAAAGGCTCAGAACCTCCTAGTGCTCACCTCAGAGAGCTTATTAAAAATCTGCCATATCTTTGCAGAATAAAGTAGTTAAAGAATACAGAATGCAGAATAAAGATCTAAATGGAATTACTTATGTACTTGCCATCTTGCTATTCCCTTTTCAGTCTTATTTCCTTTTTCTTAAATTTTAAATTGCCTGTTTTTCAGGCCACCTGTTCTCTAATTATTATTCAGTCTAAAGCATTTCACATAGACCACTGGCACACTTTGCAATTTCTGGTGTTGTCCTGCCATACTGACAAGAAAATTCAGCATCCACAGGCAAAGGGAAAATGCTTGTACTTCTTTCTTCACATAAAATCATCTGAAACAAGACTTAGTGCCAAGACAGTATTTCCAACTTGTTCATTTGTTTCTGCTAATTAATGGGTCTTGATTATGCTGTTGGCCACCCCACATGAACTGAAATCAAGTCCTCTAAATGTACAAGGACTTTTTATTGAGTTTTCATATGAACAAATGGAAGTTATTTTAATCATTTGAATTATACACCAAAATTTTACTTGGTCTGTAAGACCAAATTGATATTTAAATAATAATTTTTTTAAAAAACATCTCAATGTAAAACTGTTTCTTCGGCAAATTTTTAAAATATTGTACATATCCTCAAAGCACCCTCAGCATGAGGACTGGTGCATGATGTAGCAGGAAATGTGAAAGCTGTTAATGCTGCCATTTATACCAAGAAGTCTTGGTTAAAATTTTGATCCATTTTGTTGAGTTGGAGACAATTCCTACCTCAAAGTTGTTGCTGTCTAATTGAGATATGTAATTTATTAATAACTCAAATGACATATAATAGGAAATATGTGTATACTTCAATATGTTGAGCATACTGGCCCCATGGAATTAGCATAACTCAAAAATAAAGAAAGAAAACGGACAACACTAAATTGTCAGGCAACATTAGGCTTCTCTTTCTGTGTAGAAAGCAATGGCACTGATCATTCCATTAAATAATTATTTTGTAATTGATCTAAATTCTGCCCTTCCAAAAGACCACCTGCTTGTTCCTGCCTATCACTGATAAGCCAAGGACTGCATGAACTGAGCAGTCTGTGTGCGAAACCAAATATTTGGGTTTTTAAGGGCATTTTTCAGTAAATGTTTCTATCTAAATGCATTCTGCACAAATCCTGTAGCAGACAATTCTCTGTGGGGGACAGACTGATGGATAGCAAACCAAAACTTTGCTCTGTCAGCCTGGAGGTCACCCCTGAGAGAGCAGGTTCATTGCAGTGCTTTGAATGGGGGATGAAATGCATGTTTTATACTCACAGAGTGAGAAAAGCCACAGCATGGCTGAGGCAGTATTTATGCCACAGACAACATCTATTCAGAATCAGGGATACATCTGTAATTCTTGCTGAATAACTGGATAAAACAGGAGATACTTTTCCAACTCTAAACCAGGCTCTGCTTTCCAGTTTCACTAGGCATCCAGTCCATCCTAATGTATTTATTGTAAAGTCTAAAATGCAGTTTATGCAGGGTCTGGTGGAGCCAAGGAGGTGAAACAAAGAGCAGTGACTGCACTGAGATGAAAACTGGTGTGTGTGTGATGTGTGAACAGGCTGGTACGTGTGTAAGGGAATATTGAAGGGATTTCTGTTAAGGGGGACCACAATAATCAGTAGGGCAGGGTTTAATTAGGGAAACTGTTGCTCCTTTGGGCATGAAGTGTAGGAGCACAAGAAAACCACAGCACTTGGGTGGCTTCCTTGTCAGGTAGAATGGCCACACTGAGCTCAGCCAAAGCTTTTCCTGTGCAGGTGAACAATGGCAGCTGTGCCAGCCTTTCCTGCCAGCAGAGCTGCTCCATCCCTCTGCTCATCCTGGAGCCTCCTCTGGGCTCTCTGAGCAGCTCCAGGTCCCTCCTGTGTTAGCCCAGGCTGGGGCAGCTCTGCAGCTGGGAAATCACTGAGGGGCAGAGGGGCAGAATCCCCTCCCGTGCTGCCCCACTGGGACATCAGCCCAGAGTGATGTTTCATAGAATGGTTTGGGTTGGAAGGAATCTTAAAGCCCATCCAGTGCCACCCCTGCCATGGCAGGGACACCTCCCACTGTCCCAGGCTGCTCCAGCCCCAGTGTCCAGCCTGGCCTTGGGCACTGCCAGGGATCCAGGGGCAGCCCCAGCTGCTCTGGGCACCCTGTGCCAGGGCCTGCCCACCCTCCCGGGGAATAAATTTTTTCCTAATATGCAATCTAAACCTAAAACCATCAGTTTGAAACCATTCCCCATTCTCCTGTCTCTCCAGGCTCCTGTAAATAGTCCCTCCCCATCCTTCTTGAGGGCTTCCTTCAGGCACTGCAAGTCCACATAGACTGACCCCTGTAATGTTTGTGACCTTTCCCATTCTTTTAGAAATGCTGCTGAACTTTCCTCTAGTGTCTGCGCCTTCATCCTTAATGCAGCAGCACTGGGAGCTGAAAGGGAAAGAGGTAAAATAAAAAAGAATGCACTGAAGGTAATTTTGCACGTGGTACCATGTTCTGCTTTGCAATAAGAAAAGATTTGCAGCCACTCAGAAATCCTTTATTTTATAATCTCCCCTATTGATCACACCTGTATTGAAATCCTGAACGTGGGAGCTCAAACATTCTTTGCTGGGCTTCTCAGAAATAATTGGGTTATCATTTATTTCATCAGAGTATCAAAAAGGGGTAATGAGACATCCTTTAATCTTTAAAAGTGTTTTGTCATTCTGTGCCTTACCAACAGAGCACTGGTCTGGATCCTTTGGAAGTGCAGATTGCTCATTAGGAATGCGTGCAATGAAATCATTTAAGAGAGGGAACGTTCATCCTGTGTATTTCTAAATCTCCACTATTTTCAATTGATTCTTCATATGAAACATTTCTTGTTAAGGATGTTTGGAGAGGTGTAAAGTGTATTGTGTGCTAAATCAAAGCTGCTATGGTTTCACTTATAGGAATTAATGATGGCCCATGTAAGTGGGAAAGGTATTGTTGTGTATAACCTGTCACAGCCAAACTGGGGAAAGGTTTGTCCTTGCTACTGTTCTGGCCTTTTATTACAAAGAGCAGCAAGAACAGTCAATAACCACTTATTAATGATTTTCTCTGTCCTTTATTGTAGCTTTAGGTACATTAGGCTCTCAGTAATTATCTCATTCATAATCCTCCATAACAAGTAATACTTTCTGCATCTTGTGAAGCATAATTGGAAAATATTTTCTTTGGATGTACACTATTTCTATCCTCTCTTTAATATAACTTTCCCCAAGAGTATCTTGGCAAGGAAAAATTAGCAAGCATAATTTTATACAGGTAATCAAATCTCTCAAATGTTGGCACATTTTCCTTTATCTCCATGGGACCAAAAGCTAACCTTCAAATAGACCTAGGCTTTAAAGGGGAGAATTTCAGCACAAAATTAGAACTCAAACAAGCTTGTACAAGGCAGCTTGAACAGAAGTACTATTTTGAGTTATTAGTACTGTATTTCTACTGCAGAATATTCAATTTGATTAATACAGAACTGCAAGGGAGCATATACAAACACACACTATATATTAGTCTAAGTGCATGTGTTGTGTCTTTGTGTATATATAGATATGTCTAATACATTATTTAAACACTGGCTTATAGCAGGAGCTTACAGCCTTTCTAAATAGTTCTATTTTTGCCCACTTAGAACTCCAAACCACATCTTGATGCAGGTTTTATCTTATTGTGCTGAGCAAAATAAATGTGAGGGGGAGGGAAATAGAGAAAGAAATCAGCATGTCTTTAGATTCCTCTCAGTTGCAATACCCAGCAGAACAGTTAATTTATTCCAAACTTTCTGACATAAATCATGCTGAAGGGGAGACAAGGAAGCCCTGAGGGACTGCAGATACAAAGCTCAGGACTGGTTTCAGGCTGAGCAGACACTTTAATCTGCGCTGGACCTACAATGAAACCTTTCAGCCTCCATTTTTGTTGTGGAATTGAACATTCTCATTTCTATTCTCACTCATTTCAGTATCAAGGGCTCTGGTGAGTACAGAACCCAGGGAAAGATGATACTGAGAGAGCATTTGAGTCCCCAGCTGTAAATAATTCACCAGGACTCTGTAGTGTAGTGTATAACCCAGCAAGATAGCTGCCATGTTCACTGTGCTTAAGCTAAAAGGAGACTCTAGATGGCTCAGGGAAGATTTTTTTTTTCCATTCTAACTTAAAAGTTCTGCTTGGCTTTAGTTGCATATTTGAATGCAGCAGTTGGTAACTCAGAATTTTATGGTGTGAATATGCTCATTCTTCAAAACCAGCTTTTTGGATCATTTAAAATTCCATTTTCAGTTAGCTAGCTTATTCCATGGCTGTCCTATGTAAAGTCTGATGATTGAGGTCAGAATTTGGTTTTTTATGTGCTTGGGTCAAGATTTTTCTATTTTGCATTACCATGAAAATATCCACTGAGTTCTTCCAGTTCTAACACTTGAATTCTAAAATAATATGCTTAGTGAGCCTTTTGTTAATTATTGCCTTAATTCACTGTCAAAACATTGCTAAAAACCGGATATTCAGTAACTGGCTTTTAAAATCTGGTGCAAGTATGATTAAAAAAAACCCCAAACCCCTAAGAAATAACAAAAGCCCTCAATACAGAAGTTATATTTTTAGCCTGAGTTAAACCAACAGTGGAGATGAAGTGACTTGGTAATAGTTTTGCTAATCTGCTGGGTTTATTTGCTGATGGAACAAGCTCAGATCACCTGTCTCTGTCTGGAATTTAAATGAAGGTAGAAAGCATGTGTAACACAGCTTTGGTTTTGAGCCTCTCTGGAGTCAGGCTCAGGCCAATATTCTTTCTCCAGAGGAGCAAGGACCTTCCTCCAAGGGCTCCTGACAGTCTGAGGAGGCTCTGTTCTGAAAGTCCTTACCTTGGCACAGCAAAATTGAACACCATGAGCAGAATGAAGACCAGGGATAAAGAGGAAGAGTCTAACTGGGGAAGGCAATTCAGAAGGGTGGGAGCTGCTGTTCAGCTTTCTGTCCTGGGGAGAGGAATTTAAATACCTGCCTAATTGTGAAAAATACTAATCTCTTGTTTTAAAATTTTAAAAATTTAATAGAAATAAAATGGAAAAAAATTTGCTCTACAATTAGAAAAATAAGAATTTGGACAGTCAGGACAATAAAAGCAAAGAATTATGAACATTTGGATGCTTTCCTCTTGAAAGCATGACTCACTAACAAAGAATTAACTCTTTAAAGTAATAGCCTGTTATCTATTCATACATCTCATACATGATTCAAAAATTCTTTTTAAACAAAGGGTGTTTTCTGGTTATTGTCAACTTCCTCTCCTCATCTTGAAAGTCAGTCATCTTCATCCTCACCAAGTCTGGTCCTGCCCAATAAGGAGGCAATAATTCTTCTCTCTTGGATTTTGGTGTCTTGTTGCTTATTGTCTTGTTATCTTTGTGTGAAGAATTTCCTGAGCTAGCTAGAAAAAGTATTTTACATTGCATAGTTTCTATTTTAGTATTATGTTATAGCCTGAAACCATATTTAACACACTGCTGAAAAGGATTAATACAGTATAATTTTCCAACATAACACATACAATATTAATTTTAAAATTTGTGAAAAGCCAATGATATAATGCACATTTTTCACACTAATCATATGGGTAAAACATGAGGTGAGGACACTGTCAGCATGTTCTTTATTTCTCTGAAGGTTGGCTGTGGAACTCTGTCCATCAGGCTCTTTGTGAGAGGTTTTACACCCCAGTGATGTGGAAGGCTCACACTGGTGCAAAGTGATGGCTGGCACCTCTTTTCCAGCCCAGACAAAGGCATTTCATTGTTTCAGAGCTAGAGACAATTCAGGTGGAGCTGCTGAAGGTGCTGGTGGATTTCTAGGTCTTTGTGACTCAGAAGCCATGTGCCAATGTCCAGATTAGTGCTAGGGCTGACCTCACCTGGACCCACGAGCTCAATGACCTGGGTGTTGCTTAGGAAATCAAATTTTGCCATCCTCTGATGGTACTTCTTCTTTGTAGGTGAGATGACATCTAACACTCCTTGTTTCCTCTCAATATTCTTTGAACTATACCTCAGACTATTTTATATATAGATGGTCTCAACATTAGTCAGTGTTTCCTGTGAAGCTTGCACAGGCTTTGAGCCTGTCTGCAAATCAGGCCTTGCAGATTACCTAAAAAATGTGTATTTGCACATTTTGTCAAGTCTTAGGGCTAGATAATGTGTTCAGTTTTTAAAATACAAATTTAAAATAATGAAAAGATCCCCCTTAGAGTGCAGACAGTGCAAAGGCCACAACAGGGAAGTCAGAGAGGTGGCACATTCTGGGACCAGTCAGAAATTATGTGGTGACATCTCGCTAAAGAGCTGCTGGGTGAGCTTGTCCAAGCTCTGCATTATTTGCTGAACTAGAAACAGCACCATGCACCTTTCCCACCTGCATTGTGCCTCCCTGCTACTGAAATGAGCTTCCACAAACTTCACTTCAGTGCATTTGACATTTTTGCTGTGGTTTGTATCCTTTTGTCCTGTAAAACAGTGTCCTTTGCACATTCAATTCATTGCTCAGGGTCAACTTCAAAAGGTTCAAGAACTTAGTGGAGCACTTCTGTTGTAAGCTGAGGAAACCTTTGCTCCTCATACTTATTTTTCTCCTTCTCTGCATTGCTTTATGCTGATAAGGAAACTGAAGTTTGAGAGAGATAATTTTTTTTAAAATCCTTTGCCATTTGCTTTCAATATGTCCAAGTGCAGCATATCTGTGCTGACTCCATGTTCAGTATTATCATTTGGACAACTTAGGGAGTGGGGGGAAAGGAGTGTGGGAGTAGCAAAAAGGAAGATTTCAAAGGAATTAATCTTTATTTTCACTTAAAAAAAAAGTCCAGCTGTTCATTATTATTTAGGATCCTGGTCAGCCTCACAAATGAATGAGACTTTCTCTGTTGGAAATAGGAATTTCAGAAAATTAGTTTCTTTCTAAACTCAGGAGATTAATCAGCTGAATAGAGACTCGGTGCTGTTGTATCTGTTTGTTTGAGACATCTATTGTTCTTGGAAATCTCTTGGAGCTCAGTGAACATTTGCATTACAACAAACACACCTTTTATTACCAAGATTTTGACACAGCTGGGCAGGTCTGGAGCGGGGAACTTGCTTCTCTGTTCCTCTTAGTATTCATCTTAATTCATCACACTGGGTTCATGTGGCATAAAAATGGGATGCACTTCACTGAAAATATGTGAATTTATCCTCAGAAATGTGCAGTTGTGTGTACCCTGAGATGAGAGAGTCACTTTTAGTATCTATATTGGCTTTTCAAGCAGCAATAAAGGAAACTCTGCAATAATAACTGAGCACTTGTGACTGGCAAACACACTCCTGCAGCTCAGAACTGGAATATGAATGGGCACCACAGGAGGTTTGCCCATTTCTGATGAAAACAGTTTGAACAGCATGAATTTATGAATCTACTCAGTGCAAATGAGAGTTTATTATGCTGAGAGTCCAAAAATGATGCTTCATTTATTAAATTAATACAAAAATGGTATTCAGAAAGTGTTGGAGAGTTTTGTAGACCTTCCTGAATATGAAAGCTGAGGCTGAAACCATTGACTTGGGTTATGGGAGGTAATGGAAAACAGGACAAGCTGCCAAAAACTTCCTATTCTTTGGTTGATTAAAATGAATGTGTATTTGGAACAGCACCTGTCACAGTTTCCCAATCTGTGCACTAGAGAAAATGGTGATTGGCCATTTTGAAATTTCGGGGTTTGTTTAATGAAAGCTTTCTGTAATTTTTTTGCTGTATAAAAAAGCTTTTGCCCTTATCAGATTATTCCTCCACCACATGGGTCAGCTGCAGTTATTGCTGCAAGATTTGAAGCATTGACATCTATTGTAGTACAGTCTGAAGTAGCTTCAAATTTCCATGGATATGGCAGAATTCATAACATAAAATTCAGGCAAATTTGATACCCAGTGCCACGTCACTGTGAGTCTTATTGCCAGATTTGGATATCCAGTCTGCCAGCTGCACTGGGCACTGCCCAGCTCATTCAAACCATATGCCTTGAGCAAACAATCAGCAAAGTGTGTTAAAAGCTCTGAGAAGTACCACATTAGCCATACGTCAGCCAGCTGCAAGTCCTGCCCTATTAATTTCAATAAAAGCTTACCCCTTCAAAAGTGATTTTTTGACTTCTTTGTTCTAAAAATACGGCTTAAATAAAATCTGTGCATCTGCAGTTAGGTTTACAGCAACAAATTTATTCTATCTGCAAAATAATATTGAAATTTTGGTTCAGTTTTAAAAGTTTCCCTAGAGACAGAAGAATCCATTACAAGCTTTCCCTGTAGCTGAAAAGGAAACAGTCACTCATGAGCACCCTAAAGCCATTTGTAGCACATATTCTTCATACTCTTGAGGGACTCTTGCCCAGAGTAGAATACTCAGTCTTGTGCCATGAGAAAAATGAAAAATGTATGTATTGTTTTTCTCCCTTTTGTTGGATTTAGCTGATGCTCACCCTGCTGGAGTTACTACCCTGAGGCTGTTTGCAAGAGTGAGTCAAGAATACAGTGGTAGTAATAAACATGTAAACTGTGTATTTGTATGGCTCCCTACATCTGTGAGGCACTGCTTTGCCTCTATACCTCTGTATATTGGTTTTATGTGCCCTGCTTAAAATGGATTCTCTGGTGTTTATGTTTATATAGCCACAGATTGTTATTATCTGCATATCAGAAGAAAGGGTGAATATGAAAAAAAGAGAGTAGTGCCATTGTGACAGGTACAAAATACTTTCTCAGGGCCTAGGGTAGTATTTTTAGTTATTTTAGACTCAGTTTTGTGGGGTTAAAAACCACAAGAACAGTGCATATTAATACAAATGTTACAGCATCTCTGAGCAGGAATGAAATATTTTGTTCCAAGCTGTCTTAGCTAAATAAAAAAGGGTAGCAAGTATATTGTGAATGAAACATTTTCAGTGCTGATTTTTACCCACATGGTCTTCTTCTTTGATCCTCTGAAATATTTTATCAAGAGAAACCAATGTTGCAAGTGCTAAGGCAGAACAGCAGAGCAGCCTACTGGGGTTAGTTGTCTGTTCTCTACAGTGCTCACAGTTAACCAAAGTGAGGCATAATTAGGCAGGTAAATTCAGTCTACTTTCTGTCAGTCAAACTGATTTATACCATTATTAATATCACCCTGCAATGGTAGTGAAAAAAAATCTTTAAATATTAGTGGTAGTGGAGAATATGACAGACTTTTATTGTTTCTTTTGACTGGAGCATCTCAGTGCTCAGGAAAGGCTGAGAGAGCTGGGGCTGCTCAGCCTGGAGAGGAGTCCTGTGAAGGTGTTCACAGGGGTCCGAGGATGAGGGAAGAGATGAGGATCTGACTCCATGTTTCAGAAGGCTGATTTATTATGTTATGATATATATTACATTAAAACTATACTAAAAGAATAGAAGAAAGGATTTCATCAGAGGGCTAGCTAAGAATAGAATAAGAAAAAATGATAAAGGTTTGTGGCTTGGCTCCCTGTCTGAGCCAGCTGACTGTGGTTGGCCATTAATTACAAACATCTAACATGAGACCAATCACAGATGCACCTGTTGCATTCCACAGCAGCAGATAACCATTGTTTACATTCTGTTCCTGAGGCCTCTCAGCTTCTCAGGAGGAAGAACATCAAGGAAAGGATTTTTCATAAAAGAT
>WBNQ01037791.1:1411-13471 GCA_013401375.1 Spizella passerina | reverse complement strand
ATAATTATATGCCATAGCAGTCTGCTCCTAATAACCAGAGAAACTCTGTGACAACCAACAAACCTACCTAACTCATGTAAGAGTAAATGAATCACAAAAATTAGCATGTGAAATAAATATTGAATACATGTGTGAAGAGTAAAAAGAGAATACAAAGAATCTGAAATATTAACATGCATTCATATATTAAAACACAGTAAAGGAACTAATGCATTTAAAAATTTTACCTTTTTAGTTTTGCAGGGAATAGAATAAATACCATTGGAGCTAAACCTTCCTTCCCTTTTCTCAATACTCTGGCAGCTGGACTCTGCCTCTTTATCAGCATCTGAAAGATATGTATCCATGTCCTCATCTTCACCATAATTGCCTGATATTTCCAGGGACTGCACAGGAGATCTGTCACCACCATCAAGGTTCCAGTTAGATCTGCAAAAAGCAATTTAATAATTTAATGCCTGTTTCAGCACTGCCTACTCTTCAAAATAACCCGACACTAGTAAAGTAGAACTCAACATTAGTAAAGTAGAACCAGTCTTACAATGTACATGAGTCAAAAGAGACACAGAGACATCTAAACTTCCCTTCATTCCAAAAAAAACCAACCAAAAAACCAAAACAATACAAAACAAACAAAAAGAAACCAACCAACAATCAAACCAAAAGGAAAAAAAAGAACAAAAGAAAAAACCAAAGCAAAAGAAAAACCCAAAACAAAACAAAAAAAAACAACCCCCAACTAACGAACCAAAAACCAAAACAAATCCAAAAAACCCAGAAAAACCCAAAAAAAACCCCCAAAAACAAGCAAAAAAAAAAAAAAAAAACCCAAAACCCACAAACAGAATTAGGCAAAACCCACAAGAACAGCAGGATCCCTGGTCAGTGTGTCCAGTGGAACAAGCCCATGCCCCTCACCCTGCCCCAAACTCCCTCTGGACACCCCGGCTCAGCTCCATTCTTCTCAACAGCCCCAGATCCAGGGAGGGTGGGGGCTGAAGCAGGGACAGCAGCCACCCTGAGCACAAACTAAACCAAACAGATCAAAAACCCCAAATGGTACAGGATAATAAACCATCTCCAAGACAGTGTCAGTGTGTATACTCTAAAACAGACAATTAACACTGTACTACCTTTTCCTCTCTATCTTAAAATGGCAGATTAGAGATAGCTCTTAATTCTACCAAAAAGACAGTTTGAAATAATCATTTTAGCACACAGGAAATATCTTACACGTAAAACCCAAAACTCCTCAGTTCATCACTGAGGAGTTCATTCTGTAAAATTGATCATCATTTGACAGAAACAGTATGTGATTTTAGTTATGACTGTTGTACAATCAAAATCTGCCTCTTTGAGAATTGTATGTGTGACACCACTTCACAAGAAACAGAATAAGGATTGTTAGAGACTTCAGACTGAATTCATGGTATGGTAAGAAAAAATTAAGTAGCAGTAATAGCAAGAGTTTGCTGCCACTCTGGTAAAATTGATCATTGAGAGATTCCAAGGTATCATTTATCATCACAATTTAAGGTATCAAACCAGAAAGCATACACTACCCTATTCCAAGCTCTGTGACTGTTGCATATGGCTCCAAGCATTCTTGTTCCAAGAAGGTGGAGTCACTTTCAGAAAGGGATCTCTGCCGAGGCTGAGGAATAGCAACAGTGCGCCCTGTTAGTGCTGTTGCAAGGATTGCTGCTGCTAGAGCAGACCTGCAAGGAAACACAATAAAGCAATAAAGCAATATTGGTGCTTTCTCTGTGCTCCACATTTTATAACTTTTCCTTTGCAAAATGTCTTCCCTATTTAATCAAAGCAAAATGTTCACAGTTAACAAGCATAAATACCACTGAATGCTGTGGGATTGGTTATAAACTATAACCTCCTGTCACAGACATCTTTTATGNAAATCAGCCTTCTGAAACATGGAGTCAGATCCTCATCTCTTCCCTCATCCAAGAACCCCTGTGAACACCATCACAACCTCCCAAAGAAAAGCACAAAACAGTGCAGCTATCCAAGAGTAAGGCACAATATCTATTGATTTCCCAAATCACATGCATGAAAATCATGGAATATACCAAGTTATTTTCACCAAAATTCACATCAATAATTTACAGTATTTAGCACTCACTTCAGCCATAGCAACACTACCTTGTGTTGTGTTGACAAAGTCTTCCATGTGCTGCTATTTTGTCTCCATTATTCCCTACTCTAAACCTTTTACTGATGACTCTGAAGTTGTTAATAAGTGTTGGCACACTGCAAACCAGGACAAGCAAACAGAAGTGCCTATTTGTGTGATGCTGTGGAGTCCAGAGAAGGGTATGATGAAAAGGAAAAATAAGTAGTAACTAAGATTAAAGCAGGGAAATGCTGAGAACTGTAAAATGAATGACATGAACTTGAGGCCAAAAAGGAAGAAGAAATTGATTAGAATTAAGTAGGAATGTTACAGACACTAAAAAGGCCATGGAAAACAACCAGAATGCAGAAAAAACACAGAATAAAAACTGTAAGAAACTACAACTTAAAAGAAAAATAATT
Source organism: Spizella passerina (assembly GCA_013401375.1). Classification (NCBI taxonomy): domain Eukaryota; kingdom Metazoa; phylum Chordata; class Aves; order Passeriformes; family Passerellidae; genus Spizella; species Spizella passerina. The sequence continues at coordinate 10,918 of WBNQ01037791.1, read as the reverse complement.
TGCATGTTTCCAATCCAGAGTGGTGTTACATGCCAGTTTTTTAAGTCCCTGGTATGGTAGCAAGGCTTACTTTATGTTTTTCTAATGAGCTAACATTTCCTGACTCACAGCACTCATGCTGCACTGTAGCAGCCAAATTTAAAATTCCACTAACTTTAAATAGTCAATTTGTCTTTAATTGACTCAGACAAGTCACATGTTCACAACAGTTACTGTCCTGAATATTTACCATGCTTAGGAGTGGGGAAAAAAGCTCAGAGTGAGAAATTTCCCCCCTTAAAAACACATTATTTTTATGAAAAGTTTTGTAAATATTGTAAAGACATGCAATTCTTCTAATCAGATTTTTCTAGTATGCTACAATATCTGATTAAACAACAAAAAATATTTTTAAAAAAAGAAAAAATAATTTTAAAAAACCCCAAAAAGCAAGACATACCTGGGCCTTTCTGGAGAAGGGTTTGGACTACGAGGGGGAGGGGTGCGGGGAACTGCAGGTTTAGGAGCTATGGTAGCAGCAGGGACCAGGCCATGAGCTATGTGTTTCTAAATGATTTAAAATAAAATTAGTTGACAATGATTGTAAGGATTACAATGAGAAAAAAACACAGAACTGAATGTGCACAGAAACTAACAATGCAAAATAACATAAAAAGGAAGAACAATTACATGCAATTAATGTAAACAGAAGACTTGAAATGGCATTTCATTCCCCTTAAAGTCATAACACCAAGTAAAGCTGGCAAGTTCATTTCACATTTATCAACAGCTGCTCTCGAAGGTTAGAAATGTAATTTACATGAGACCCATAATTGTACATTTTCTATCCACTATATCACAATTTGCAAAACAAGAATTTTAACTTACTCATCTTTTTCCTATAGATACACAAGAAAAACTGGACTAGAAAATAACTTTTCTCTACATATCAGAATGCTGCTTCAAACTAACAATATTAGTCCCTTTCTTCTAGAGTTTGTTAATTCTCAGTCATAGTAGTATGAGATGAAAAAAAACCCCTACCACTAAGTCTTGCAGTCAAAGGTTCAACCTTAATTATAAAAAAAATTTAAAAAATACATTTTTTTCATCAGCAAGCACAGTAATTTTGTTTTAATAGTATAACATTAAATACCAGCTCAGAAAAACTGGGACCAGAGCTTCTACAAAAATACTGTGAAGGAAACTGGATTCTGGCTGAGGTTGAAGGAGCTCTGGAGATTGTCCAGCTCAAGCTCCTGCTCAAAGCTGGGTCACCCACGAGAAGGTTGTTTGGTGTCCTGTCCAGTCATGTCTTGTGTATCTCCAACCTGTACCACTGCTGAACCACCTCACACTATTTTATTATTATGTTTAAGTTGAATTGTCTGTGCTTGAGTTTGTGCTCATTACCTCTTGTTCTCTCTCCAGGCATCAGAAAATACTGTGCCATAATAATCCATCACCTTTGGGCAGATGTTACTTTTCTACGCAATGAAACAGACTAAGCTCTCCCTATTTCTGCTACAGATTTTTTCTCCCCCAATTATTCTGTAATTCACTTCTCCAACAGGAGAATGAAGATGCAAACTGGGAAATATTTCTGGTTTTTTATTAATTCACATCAAATAATTAAATGGTGCACTAAAAGACTGCCTTTTTCCTCAGTCATGCAAACTCACTGCTCCCTAATTCTGCATGTCTGTCTGGCATGCCCCATTTCTCCTACTACAGGCTGTTGACTGTAGAGGCAACTGACCCTACTAAAACTACCAGGGAAACAGCTAAACTAAAAGTCATCCCGTGGTAAAAGAATGACAACAACAGAAGATTAAATACTTTCACCGTAGTAATAAACAAATATTCAATTAGTTCAATACGTTGGAAGAGCACAGCGGCACAACTGCTGAGAAACGCACAGCCTTTGGCTGCTTTGGGCCAGAACTTTTATCAGCTCACTTTACTGAACGGCGCTTCGAGGATCGCAAAGGCAAGAGCTGGGAGTGAGCTGCCAGGCCGGCCACAGGGAAGGGAAGAGGAAAGGGAAAAGGAAAAGGGAAAGGGAAGCTCAGCGTTCCTGAAAAGCCAGGCAAGGCGGGACTGAGGGAAAGGAACGCACCAGCCCCCAGACACCATTTTGTCTTGGTTTGGGCTTCATTTTTCTCCCCGATTTTCACTTTAAAGTGTTCAGCGATCACCGGCATCAGCTGCAGAAGCCACCCCTGCCCCCAGCCGCGCACAGACCCCCGTGTCCTGCTGTCGCCGCTCACGGTAAAGGAGCCCCATGGCAGGCACAGCGATACTCACGAAGGGGCCCCTGCGGCCTCTCCTGAACAGGAACGCCATCGGGACGGGACGGCTCCAACCACCGCCTCACGGCCGCCTCCTCGCCGCGTCGGACGCTTCGCCTTCGCGACCCGCCTGGAAACAAAGCCACGGCGGATTTGCTGCGGGCCCGAGCTCCTCCAGTCAGCGCGGGCTTTACTCAGCCTCGCTCGGCCGTAGCAACAGCTCCGGCCTCCGCCCTCCTCTCCTCCGCTCCTCCTCCGCCCGCGGCCTGTGGAGCTCCCGCTGCCGCTTCCCGCTACCGCTGCCCGGCGGGCGGCTCCTCCGGGCCGGGCGGCTCCTCCGGGCAGGGCAGCGCCCCTGCGACCTCCGCCGTGGGATGTGTGTCGGTGTGGTACCAACTTGCCTGTGGTGCTTGTCCTTTAGTTCATGCCTCAGCCTCCAAGGCTCGTTAAAGTCAGAATACCGAGTGAAACTGGCAAACCTGGACACGATCCCTCCCACGTTTTAATAATTGCTCTGGAGACTTCCACCAGCTGAGGGATGGAGGGGCCTCTGGAGCTGGCTTTGTAAGTCAGGAAGATTTCCTCGCAGCAAGTTGGATGAAGGTATGGAAAAGGCAATGTGGGTTTTTTCACCGTCTGTGTGTTTTAATGCAGGCTGAGCCGTAAAGCTGAAAGTGGAATTTGCAAGCTAACACAACAGCCTGTATTAAGTGAACAGAACGGCTGGCCGATTTTGGTATGTTCACCTTAGCTGTAAGGAAGCTTGAGGAAGGAGGCAGTGTCTCTTCCAGAATATTGCATCCTAAGTTTATGATTAAAATTCATAAGCTTGCAACAGGTTTGTAAAATGTGTTGCTGTTTTACCACGTTTCTTTCTAGGGTGTAACTGCTGCTGAAGGAGGATTTTAAAGGAGGGCTGATGACAACAAAAGCAGACTCTCCTGTGACAGCAGGATCTATAGTTGTCCCTTTAGGGCACGTCATTGGAAATGAGAAGTGGAGAGGCTCAGAGCTGGCCCAAAGGCTACAAGGTAAGCACAAACTGGAAGAGGAAAAGTCGGGCAAAACATTCCCCTCTATTGCCCAGTAACATTGAGAACAGCTGGAATGTGCTTTACTCTGTGCCTGACTGGTCCCATATTTGTGGTATGGACTATGTTAGCAGGCTGAAAGATCCTGTTTGTTTGTCATATATCTGTGTGATCAGCTCAGTTTTCAGAGCACTGCAGGGAAGCAGCAGAATCTGCTGTTGTGGGGCTTTGCAGATTTGCATCTCCCCTGAGCTCCCTTGAATTTACATCTATACTCTGCTACTGTCCTGCTGGCACAACAAACTAAATTATGATGCTCCCTCCAGAAAGGCACATGATATTTTTGTTCAAGTCCAGAGTTTACTGGACAGCTTTAGTGTTTTTAAATCTGTAGATTGGAACTGCTATTAATTTGCATTGCTAAAGACATCACACAGTAGTTCAGGCTGCTTGTAATAGATTTACTTAAAGGGAAAAAAGGCTTTTTATGAAGTTCATTATCAAGTCACTAGAATTACTGACATTTTAGGATGGCTGTGCTGTGAAATAATTGTTGGTATATTTTTAACTACTGTGATTTTGATTCCAACAATCTCTCCCTAAGGGAAAGTTAGACTCATCTTTGAAGATGGCTTGGGACTGGTGGACTTTCATCTTCCAAACAGAACTTGCATTTTACTTATTTCTGAAGCAGATTTGGTTGCAGGGGATGAATTCAAACGAAGATTGGTTAAGTTTAGAAATGTAAGTGCTATATAAAGAGAAAAGTTTTCACTTGATACTTGTTTATTCCATGCTTCTGAAAACATTCTTCTTGTGGTTTTTTTTTAATTCCATTGGAGATGATCTTTTGGGATAATTTTCACGTGGGAACCGAAAAATTCTGCAGCTGTATTAAACCTGTCTTGTTGCTGCAACTTATGTTCTTCCTCTGATTTGCTATTAGACAGCTCATACTTGAAAGAATTTCTCTCTGTTACATTGCATTAACTTGTCATTAACAAGGTTTTTCCTAATATCTTTTTCCTTTCAATACAGGCCAGCAGTCTGAGGGGAATTGTAATTGTAGAGAAAACCCCAATCAGTGATCAGTACTACCTAGGAGTACAAAAACTTGTGGTACTCGAACTTGGCATGGTGTTGCTTCCTGTGGCAAATCAAGGAGAAGCTTCTCAGCTTATTATTCAACTAGTAAGTTTCTGTGTTATATTAAAATATGAGATGTATAGCAAAGCAGGTAAGTTTCTGTGTTATATTAAAATATGAGATGTATAGCAAAGCAGGTAGATCTCCCCAATGATCATTTCAGAGAATACACAGAATCTTAAAGGAGCACAACATCATTTGAATGTAGGGAATAAATCTTCTGCATCAGTGATACAGTAGTAGAGTTAAATGGAAAGAAGGCTTATTTGGGAACAAAGAAAAAAGGCTGAAGAATATGATCCTGGATTTTTTAAATGTAATCTTGTGTGAGGTGCCCACTAGGTGGCATTAGGGAAATGTCACTGTCAAAATCAACTTGAGACTTTGCTTTCTCTAAGGCTGGGGAAGCTGTTTTTAAATTGTTTATTTTTACCTTTTATTTTTACCTTTTATCTGACTGCATCCAAAAGGTGACAAAACCAATTGTTTTCGTTTGTTGTTGCTATTAAGGAATTGTTGGTTTCTGTGGTGGTGTTCGCAGGGGTCCCAGGATCAGGGAAGAGATGAGAATCTTGACTTCATATTTCAGCAGGCTGATTTATTATTTTATTATATATATATTATATTAAAATAATCTATTAAAACTATACTAAAAGAATAGAAGAAAGGATTTCATCAGAAGGGTAGCAAGGAAAGGAGAGGAATGGAATGATAATAAAATCTTGTGACTGACCAGAGAGTCTAAGCCAGCTGTGATTGGCCATTAATTAAAAACAACCACATGAGGCCAATCACAGATGCACCTGTTGCATTCCACAGCAGCAGATAATCATTGTTTACATTTCATTTCTGAAGTCTCTCCGCTTCTCAGGAGAAAAGACCCTAAGGAAAGGATTTGTCATAAAATGTGTTGGTGCCAGGTTTCCCAGTAAGGTTTTGTCGAACCGCATCCCCTAAGGGAGCACACCTAAAGGAGGGAGTTTGTATTTACACCTTCCTGGCGGTTGCACTGAATGCTGAGAGATGAAGCCGAGCGAGGAGGAGCAGGAGCGCTGGGTGTCGCTGGCAGCTCTCTCTGTTCACAGGAGCGCTGGGTGTCGCTGACCGCTCTCTCTGTTCGCAGGGCTGTCAGGAGCGCTGGGTGTCGCTGACCGCTCTCTCTGTCCGCAGGGCTGTGCGGGAGCGCTGGGTGTCGCTGACGGCTCTCTCTGTCCGCAGGAGCGCTGGGTGTTGCTGACCGCTCTCTCTGTTCGCAGGAGCGCTGGGTGTCGCTGACCGCTCTCTCTGTTCGCAGGAGCGCTGGGTGTCGCTGACCGCCCTCTCTGGCCGCAGGGCTGAGCGGGAGCGCTGGGTGTCGCTGACGGCTCTCTCTGTCCGGAGGAGCGCCGGGTGGGGCTGGCCGCTCGCTCTCGGCGGTGGCGCGCTGGGTGTCGCTGACCGCTCGCTCTGTTCGCAGGGCTGTCAGGAGCGCTGGGGGTCGCTGACCGCTCTCTCTGTCCGCAGGTGCGGGAGCAGAGCCGGGACCGCGGCTCCAACCCTTTCGTGGGCCGGCAGCGCGCCCGGCCGGCAGAGCCCGCGGTGCTGCAGGCGCTGCAGCGCATCCCCGGCGTGGGCAGAACTAAAGCTCTGCTCCTGCTGCAGCGCTTCGGGAGCATCCACCGCCTCTGCAACGCGGACAGCCAGGAGCTGGAGCAGGCAGTGGGAGCGACAGTAGCACAACAGATTTATACTTTTCTACATTCCTGACGTGCACGTGCAGTGGTACTTTGCAAAAGAAAAACTTGGGATTTTTCTTCTGAATTGCAACATTTTCATTTTAATACTCACATATTACGCTGATTTCTGTAATCACGGCTAGCAGCAACTGGACTCTGTTGCTTCTTTGTTACGTTTGCTCTGTTCATATAGATTAAGCTGTACAAATTGCCTTGAAAAGAAATCTGTATTTTGTATGTATCTGGAACAAATAAAAACCAAGGAAGCTGTGTTTTTCAGCATCACTGTTAAGAAATGGAAGAGCAATATACTTGCTTACTTTGGTCTTCCAGAAAAAAACCACCATATGAATATGTGCATTGTAACTTCTCAGTAACTGGAAATATGTTACATGTGTTTAAAAAGTTAGCATATATTGCTTTATAGTAACATCTTTGATTTATAAGGTTTTGTAATTCCTTTGGAAAGTCCTACTGGAAAACACATTTGACTTCACACTAACTTATTTCTCTAGTCATCCCTCCAGTTCATGGGGCATTAACAAATTTATTCCCATGTGTCTGCTATCCAAAAGATTGATTAATTCATGTTATCCTTCTGCNTTGTAAAGAGGATTGGTTTTCCTGATATCTTACATTTTATTTTAAGTTCTATTCTTACCCTATTTTCTAAGGGTAAAATTGCCTTTTGCCTTGAGGAGGGCTGTGAAGAGCATCTCTCATAACATTTGGGAGTTTGGGCTATAGCAGGAAGGCAGCTGAGTAGGATTTTCCACTCTCTGCTGTGGGAGCCTCTGAAAGTCCTCTCTTACACTGGTTAGCATGGACCTGCTATTTATACTGATTCTGTACTTGGGATGAAAATGTGTCTGTAGCTTAGACATAATTATCTCATTTAGTGAATAATAAACATCAGAATTTCCAAAAGTACAGGAAGAGATACTTTTTTTTTTTCAGGCAACCAGGGAGTACTTTAAGCTTCTTTATACATGAGTTTACGCAGATTTTATTCCTCTAAGGGTTTGTCACTTTGCTATGAACACTGAATTTCACACCTAAAGGCTGTTGTGTTGCAAGACAAAACACCTTTTCCCTATGGAAAAGCTCAGTGCATTAAATACACTTAAGCTAAGTAGTAACAATTAATATTAATGGGGTTACAGGCTGTGCTACTAATCCATTGCTAACTTTTCTTTTTAGGGCCTTACACATCCTTGTGGGCAGACCCTTGCTACAGAAATTCCTGTGGCCTGAGCAGGAATATAAGGCACACACTCCTTTCACTGCTCGTTGAGTTAGCTGTTGGCTGTCACTCAGTGGAGAACAGAAAACTAAAGAGTATTTATCTGGCACCTGAGAGGTCCACATTTTTGCTTGAATTTTGGGGTGTGTTTTAAATTTTAAAAGCCAAGCTCTCCTCAAAGACAAGTGAGTATGATGATGGGATAGGAAAGACATTTATTCAGTAGCTAAGAGGGAAAGTATTTCCAGGAAGACTATGACAGTGGTTTAGGAGAAATGAAGAGCTGCAAGGGTGATTGCTGTGACTGTGCCAAAGATTTGGGTACTTGGATAGCAACTTCAGCACCCAGGCACAGTAAATCTCATCTGTATGGAATAGTGTGAGGCAGGGCTGTGCACATCAGGGGCTGGCTGCTGCTGCTTGTGTGTGTAAAAGAAGCACTACTACCAATACACCTAAAGAGTAACTGCTGAGGATAGGCAACTCACAAGGAATTTACAACTTATTTTTCATGTAACCTTTACAGGGAAACTAGAAATATGTTTACACTCTTTGTAAAGAAGTTGGGTTTTAACTCTTAGTTGATATTGCACAATACAGGAACTTTTAAGAAAAGTTTCTTAGATCTCTGTAAGCAACAGAGAAACACACAAGAAGTATGGCAGCAGTAAATAGCAAAAACCTGTAAATTATGCTTTATCATCCAAAGTGAAGCAGAATTAAAAAGCTACTAGTAAATGGCACCATCTGATTTTTATTCTTAAATAACAGTCATCAAGATATTTACACCTACTACATAAGAAATTAAAAATAAATGACAACTCAAAAGTTTACAACAAGATGCAGATTTTTGTGTAAATTTTAAGTATCTATCTACTCTGTAGATGGCAAAGTTAACTAACACTACAGTGTTAGCAATTTTCAATTAATTTAAGGAAACAGAAGAATCTCAAAGAAATGATCACCAGTTATTTTTGTCCCCCTCCTTACTATAGCTACAGCTTGCTCATTAATTTTTCCAAGGGCAGAAGATTTTTTTTTGCTTGATGTGATAGTAAATAAATATCCTGCCACTTAGCACAAGCACTTCCTTTATCATATTTTAAAGCATCACTGCAATTTATGTGCCCTTGAATCAATATATTATAATATGCCCATTTTGAGATTTGTTTCACAGCTATCCATTTTATCAAGACAAGTGAGATACAAGTCTTAAGGTAAGTAGGTTAAATAACATTTGGAATAAAGCTTAACAACTGAATCAACAGGCATTTAAAATGTCACCTAAATCAGAAAAAAGAAAAGAGTAAAAGCCTTTTGGAGTTCAAAAGACCTTTTAAATTTTCAGCCTTGTAATTCTCTTCCAGAATTAAATGACCTGTTCAGTAGGCTATTCCTAGTACTGTGAGGAAGCACCTCTGCATTAAATACAACTCCATGACACTGCTCCTTGGCACAAGACTTGTCTGAATAATAATATATTCTCTCTCACCTGTGGTTTGTTAAGATAATTATTCAAAGTAGTGTTAAGTGACTTATTATTGATGCTAAACTTTAGGAGCAAATTATTCTTGAATTTGTCCCCTATTATTTTGCATTCAGCATCAAGTTTGTAATAAATAACTCCCATCTAGCATAGTTATGACTATTTTTATGAAAAATCAGTCATAACTGTATTTTGAACTCCGAAAGGAGTCCAGTCCTCATGTAAGCAATTCTAGAATCTACATCTTGTTATTGCATACCTCCCAAAGGACTTCATTCTAACCTTCAAATACTTCAGTTTTACAGTTTCTGCCAGCTTCTGACCACAAGTGGCTCAATGCACAGCAAATGAAGTCACCAGTATTTGTCTGGGTTTATACATACATATGTGAAGATAAAATTGATCAATATTTTTATCTACATTTTAAACAAAAGTCACATTAACAGATACTTCTGCAAGATTCAGTACAATGAACTTTCTGTATTGAAAAGTGTGAAGGGAGAAAGCTTCTTCTTAGTCTGAGAACTTCCAGCCACAGCTGAAGGAAGGCAGAGTGTACTTGCAGCTTTCTGTCTGTTTTTGGTTCCCCAGCTTAGAAAAGGGAGTTTTAGTGGGG
>WBNQ01037790.1:2147-17437 GCA_013401375.1 Spizella passerina | reverse complement strand
AAAAGTCTCTCTCCAGCTTTCAACTCAATAAAGTAAGACTCCACTTGTTTAATCCTAAATCAGTTTATAATACTTCACTGAAAGGTAAAATAAAGAAAATTTAAGATCTCTGCAACTGTAACAACCACTTTTATTTCTGCATTGTCAAATTTTAAAACACTGTATTGCCTCTGTAGACATTCTTTCATGAATGATGCACAGTTGTGTAGTTGACCAAAAAAAAGTCATAACTAAAGAGAAAGATCATTCTTAGTCTTCTGTGGGCATGCAAGAGGATTAAGGGGATTTATTCAGAAGAAAGGGAGCTGTAGCTCTGATACCAATTCAGTCAGGGGAAGACAGGGAGGCCAGAGCAAAGTGCACCTTGCTCCCTGAAAGGTCCACAAGTGGTCACACAACTTCTGAGACCCCAGCTGTACCTGTCTGAAATTTATGTAGCAGAACTGCTGTCTGATTTTTCTTAAGGGCAATGCACAGTTACAAAGCCAACATTAAGTTCTGATGCTGCTCAGTATTTACTCAACTGAGTATTAAGGGTTTTTATTCCCTTTCTGAGTGATTAACAGAGAAATCATTAATTGTGAAGGACAGTAAGAGTTGCACACCTGAGCCCACAATTACAGGGCCACAATGCCTGGCACTGACACACATGATGAGAATGTTCAATTACTGATACTTTACTAACTTTAAAATAGTTTAACATTTTTCTAAGGTGATCCAAAGCTTTAGCAAATAGTTCTGGGAATACAGCAACAATGACCCCCACAAGAGCATGAAATCTCACAGTTAAATGACAAAGAAGAAAGGCAAATAAACTGTATTGTTTCCATTTGATATTGAGTGGGAGACTACTGATCATCCTTTAAAGGGATCAGACCAATTTTTTGGGTTGCAATGTATTATTATCTGTGTATCTGAAATGTTAAAGCAATTTTTTAAAAACAAGATCTAATCCTGGAGTAATTTTTCCAAAGAGGAAAATAAGCATATTTTAGCCTTTTCTTACAGGAACGAAGAGTGTAATTTGCTCAAAATATGCAATGAATTAGTAAAAATTAATATCCCGGCCTAAGTTGTCAGGTCCCATATGATTTTGCATATTCCATAACATGCTATAATTCTTGTTTCTTTTTGCTATGAATGGTGCACATCTTGGAGGTTTTCAGACAGCTAGATACATCTTGCCACTATGCAAGATGTTTGTATGGAATTCTAAAACTCTACATTGGTTAAGCAGTGCAGCAACATCCCTGATGTTCAAATTGCAAATAGTCTGCTTTTTTCTTTTTTTCTTTAAATCTGAGCTAGAAGTCTTTTCTTTGTTCTTCAAAAACCATACTTTTTTACTAGGGGAAAAAGAAACAAGCCCCAGCTTTTCATACATAATTAAACAGTCAAAATCAGAAATTCTGAGGCTGCTCCTTTCTGTTAGATGGTGTCCATCTCAGAAGCACTGCCAACCCTTTCCTACACTCTTGACAGTCAACCTTGCACACCTTCTTGGCAAGAACAGGGGAAATACATACACTTCCTTCTAGCCCTTTGATCTGATAATTCTAGCAAAAGAAATTTTAATCCTTAATTACACACAAGGCACAAGATATCTAGAAACTTGTTCATTGTGTAAATTCAGTTTAGTACACAAGATTGAAACAATTTTAACATAAAATGTATCCTGGCTGGCACATGAGAAGTTCTTATTATGCTGTATATAATGACTTCTCCCAGCTGACTACTTACATATGGAACACTTATGGAACTGATAATGTAATTAAATGTATTTAAAATGCTTCTAGAACAATATCACTTAATCTAAGTGTGCTTTTTACTTGGCAATTACAATATAATAAAAGTATATACACTCCCAGAAAAGATCTTAGCTAAAACTGACAACTTAAGAAGACATAATCTGTTTATAGCTGGAGTTTATATACTAACAAAAACAATATAAACAATGTGAACAGATATTGTCTGCAGAACATTTGCTGTACTCCAATTAAATCCTTTTAAAGCAGATTTAAATTTTATTAGAGCAGCCTGAAAATGTAAACAAATATTCTGATATTTTAATATGTTGAAGCAGCACATATAAGTTTGTATATGCCATTAAAGAGATTCAAGATTTCACCTTCCAAATCAGAAAAAAGTAGAAAAAGTAGCAAAAATCAGGTAAATAAGCAAATTCTTGGAGTATTTCTAGTTCACAGATACACAGCTGCAGCACAGGAAGTTTTTCTTCCTCCCTCCCACAGCTCCACCATCAATGCTCTCTACAGCCTTGCTTCTGAATTGCCAGCTTCATTTTCACCAAATGATTTCTCTGCCACAACAACTCAAATTATTTCCTTATATTAAACTTCTGAGAATACTTATTTTTGAAGCTGGAATACTGAAACCCACATTTCTTTTGTATTCAGAATCTGCTGCATTTTGAGACCTGGGGAAGGTTTTCAAACCTGAGTTGCCCTGGTATCCACCAAGACAACTCACACAAAGCTAGAGAATTACACTGAACGTTCAGACAGGTTCACTAAGCTGAGTCAAAGTTCAGCTGAACAGTCCAACCCCAAGCAGTGAACAGAAAATATTTCCAACTCTATCCTTCTTCAGGGCTCAAGCAATAGCAAGATGCCATACAGATGGCTGCAGCCTGAATAGTTGCACCATACAATATATGTTTATATAAACTGCTCTATTAGAAGGTAATACAGAGATTCCTTCTTTTATTTTCATATGGGAGACTTAGCCCATCCCACCCTCACCCAATGCATACTAATAAGGATCTAGATTTGAGAGCTGCAAAGAGTCTCATATTTTCCTCTACAGCAAAAATTCAAGCCTATTTTCCTCATTTTCCAAAAACATGACAGCTTCTGGCACCACTCAGCCAACCTGTGGTCCAGCCACAGACTGAGCAATGCCCCAGTTTCACTCACCTCTGACCCTGAAGGACTCTCTCCTGTCTCTGTGCTGCACTGTGCCTGGCTGGAGCCAGTCTGTCCCCTGCACACAGCTGGGACCCCCAGAGACACCAGAGCAAAGCTGTAAGCTTTGCTTACAGCCCAGACTAAACCATGCATTAGGATGCAGGTGCTCCCAATTGTCCTCTGGCACACCTGTTGACTCCAGCATTGTCTGCTTCACACAGCACAAAGGAAAAGGTTTTTTCAGCGCAACTTTTGCCTTTTTCCCCTCTAAATTATCACTGATAATTTTTTTTTCATTACAAGGAAGTTTCTGGTAACATTGAGATTCCTAAATTTCATTAGAATTGCTTACAGCCTTTTTGTTCCAAAAATATTCAATATTGGTGTAATGGATTCCCACTGATGTCTATGACTGAAAGAAATAAATAGTTAGTCCTAAGAATATGCCTAGATGCCTATACTAGAAGTGTTTAAAAGCTTTTCAAAGCCTTCTCTGAACTTTCCTGTATTCTTTCTTGCCATATCCTACCTGTAATATAGAAATTGCTTTGAAAAGTATTATTGGTAGTGTTGAGTTTTTACTCCACAGTTCTCTCATTGGAACTATCACTTATTATTCTGTTGGGTTTTCTTAACACATGATACAATACATCCAATCCTTTTTAAATTAAACTTAAAATTCCCATTCAGTTTTCCTAGAAAGGAATGAATTCTTGATTTAAAAATTTAAATCTGTGAAAATGTCCCTTTTTCAAATTTAAATACAGTAAATAGTGACTTCCTTCGCATCTTCCTTTATATTGAAACCTTACCCATGCTGCTAATAATTTCTATTACCCTTCACTGACTTTTTATTTTCCTGCTACCATCTCATAGTTTTACTATTTTCACCAAGTATCTTCTTCTAACATTCTAACAAAGCCATATGAAAATGATGCCTGTACTCTGGGGAACAAGTAAGGTCAAATTCTCATTATTCTCCTTTCAACCAATATTTACCAGATGAAGAAGAAAGAAATTCTAAAATGAAATCCTACTACAATTTAGTTTCAATCACATTTCATTTGTAGAATTAAAGATTTTTAAAGAAACATAGATTTGCCTTTGCTTAAATTTGACCTTCAAGTGCAAGATTTAATAGGCTAAAGATTAAAGTAAATCATGGTAGTTTGCTCATTCTTTTGCATTACGAAGAGTTGCAAGGAGAAACCAAAACATGATATAAAAACAAATGGCAAAAGGCAGTTTAAGAAAAAGTATAAGCATAAGAAAGAGCAAGTTATAAGCTATTCAAAAAGGAAAATAATTATAGCATTATTTTTATATATTTCTTAACAGAAATATATGAAATGTAATCTAAAAAGAACAGTATTTATTTGTGGAGGGTACAAAAATTCCCCACAATTTATTGAAAATATTATAGCAATATTTATTTTAAAAATATACAACTAATAAGAAACGTAATCTCCTATTAATTATAGCTAAAATAATTGCATCCATTAAAATAGATGTGAAATATAATAACAAATGTGTTTCAGAAAATAGATGCATAGAATTATCAAAGGTTATCCTCACAGTTCTCTTTCTAGTAATACATTTGAAAAAAAAATTAACTAGTATCAGAAAAAAATCTGTAAAACACTGTCCATGTAAACACACGGACCATGAAGATCCTGATGGGAAGTCACTTTAAGCAAAACAGATGCAAACAAGTCACCAATATCTTTAAAATACATCCTACCAAAAAGTGACATGCTGATCCTTGATCCAAAACAAAAGAATTCCTGAATTCCAGGGTTCCAGGGCAGTTTTCACAGATTTCATTTATCAGAATCTAGATTTAGACATGACATTTTAAAATCAAGCTGAAATGTGTATTCAGACCAGGCCAAAAAAAAAAAAAAGGTATGAAAGTCTAATCAGAGAACTCTGTGAGATGTGTCAATTACTTCAGAGTAAGAGCACAAAGAGCAGGCACACAACACCTCACTGCAGGCAGACATTCCAATTCTGGGTAAACCTCAGAGGTGTCTAGCCAGGTGAAAAAGCAGAGAAACAAGGAAAAGACAGGGTGGTCTGGGGCAGTATGGCCTCGACACTGGGTGTGGAGAAAGTTCATTTTAGGTGCTATATTAGTTATTGCTTCATTCATGCTGAGAAAGCCACACACAGTGCTGTGGCAGTCTCTGCTTGCCACCACTGGCATCTCTCCCCCTCTCACCTCAACAGGCTCATTTGGTCAAAATAATAATCAACAAAAATAATTTTAAAAATTGCTCTGTCTGAAATGTAAGGGAGGTTTTCACAGCTGTCTGAAGCAGACCCCAGTGAGATCCCCAAGGCAGTAATCAGCTGGGGGATGTAGTGGGCAGCAAGATCTGCACACCGAGCCTGCCAAAGGCAGATGTAGAAGTCAGACCCTGTGCTCTGGTATCTGGCAAGGCAGAGATTGAAATGACACAGGCAATAGCCCTATGTGTTTAAATAATTCCTGAGAAAATGGAAATTGAGAAGTAAGGTAAAAAAGGTGGTTTCATTAATCATCCCCTCATCTGTATTGTTCTTCATATCACACTGGGAGTGTGTATAAAAATTTGCATACAGAATCTTGGACTAGTGGCAGACTGTAGCAAATGCAGGCATTTTAACTTCTTTTTTCTCTAAGAGAATTTTATTTTTACACTCTGTATTAATGAATTTGAAATAAAGTTTTAATCAGAGCTTGAAGAAACAAGAAAGTAATTTCAAAACCACACAGACAGTTCAGTTTACAAAAGATGCTGAAGAATAATCTTTTCCCTTTTAACTCTCTTTGTGGTGAGGACTATCTGCTCCCATTCTCTCATTCCCTCTCTGGTGACCCACCATACCCTACCCTTATCCAACATTTAAGATGCTTGTTCATCCTATTTTTCCTTCATTAAATCCTATATAGCTAAGTCTTTCTGCACAGAACTTTGCCTAGAAGTACAATTAATTAAAGGAAATCCACTATCAGAATGAACATGACATTTATATGCACCTCTTTTTTTATTAGCCTCCACTTCTAATGTCTCCCTTTTTTTATGGTTGTCTTTGCTACATGTAAAGGCAGTAATCCCCCCTTGTCTGGGACTGCAGCTCATTCTATCAGTGTATTCTCCCTAGCAAAGCAAGAATGTATTATTGGTTCAATGCAAATACTGCTGTGACAATAGTTATGACAATGACAGGAATATCCTTTTATTTAATATATTAAGACAAATGGACAGCTGATTAATTAAACTGTTTTTTTAATAATGCTCCAAATAATTAAATAGAAATAAATAAATCACAAGAATTATAATTTAATAAAAATTAAACCTTTTCCACCCCTAATTGACATGCATTGCAGTAAAAAAATGTGTTTAAAGAATAATACATAGGTTGCAGTATCATGCATTCATGTGATGAAGTGTCAGAATTAAATCTCCCATAGAACTCTAAGGCAGGTGCTTTGGGCATATGAGCGCTGATAAAATCTTTAATTACAAGATTTCATTATTTTCTTCCACGACCTTTTTCATTACATTTGCAGAAAGGATGGTACTCATTAAATGAAGAGCTATATAATATTTTCTTTCTCTATGTTTATCCAGTCTCACAACTAATTTGTTGCCTGCTATTTAAGGCCTGCTCTGAAGGAGGAGAGCAATGTTTCCCTCATTATAGTTTGTGTAGAGTTCATCATGGTAGGACCTCAGTGCTTCATAAACACCACCAAACTTACATTTATAAAATAAATTATAAAATTGCTCCTATTTTGTAATAGAAACACCGAAGCAAAGGGAACTTCACACAGGCTAACCATGAAAAAGGGGAGAGCCAGTGCCATTCACACTGGATTATGGCTCTCCAGCACTGTAATGTGAATTCAAGCAGCATTTCTAATCTAGACCTCAGAGTTCCCTGCACAGCAGAGTTCAGGCAGTAACAGAGAGCTGATTCAGTCTAGGCAGGGGAGTGCTGCTGCCAGCCAGGCTCCTCTGAAACCTGAAGCAGCCTGACCTCGGCTCGGTGCAGCAGGGGCGGATCTGGATGGCAGAACACTTGGTGCCAAGGGCAGCCATTCCTAGGCACAACTTCATTCATGTGTTTGACAGGATTCTTACTCTGAACTACATGCAGCATTTCCCAGCACTGAATATTCATTCATGTCAGGAACATGTGTTTTGTTATATATTATAACCTCTGAGAGCAATACAGCTGTGAAAGTAAAACTGCTCCATGGGGTAGCAGGAATACAGGGTTCACTCTGAACCACAGTCCTGATTTGAGCTAAAATGCTATTGTATACACAACATACAGACAACATTGGGACAACCAACATAAATCCCAATTTCTTTCTAAAAGTGACACCAGTGGCATTGTAAATACTCTTTCCTACTTTGCAAAGTAGCCCCACTAGAAGATGGGACTCTCTTCTTCTTTTTTTCTTTTTCCATTTTCAGGGTAAAGCAAAAAAGCTTGAGAAAAAGGGGCTGTTTTAATGTTTTAATCAGTTCTGGAGTACTGCTACACAATCACACATGGAAGAGCCACAGAATCAGAACAGAAAATACAAATCTCTAACAGCATTGTTAGAATGCTCTAGCAGAGGAAAAAGAGGTTCTCATCCTTCCTATGCAGTGCCTGTAAAATTGCACAAGTATCATTGTGAACAAACAGCAAAAGAAAATTTAAATACATAGTTAGAATTTTTCACCCTATTTTATTAACCTATTTTATAATGAATTTTTAATATATATGTCACAAGAATGGTGAAACTCTTCCTTTAAGTCAGTGGAAAATAAATTCCTATTGACAATTATGGGGCCAAAATTTAACTGTAAGATTAAAATACAGACAATGCCCAACACAATCAGTGGAACTCCAGAGAAAATCTTCAGATCAATGTGAAAGCAATCGCCTATCAAGAACCAGAATGACTTACACAGTTCAAGCAATAAATCTTTGTAACTTCCATACAAACAAGAAATTAAACAGAAAGTATTTTAAATTAAGAGGCTCCATAAAATAATTAAATTAAATCAGGGCATATTTTTTCTATTGCTGCTTTAATTTCAACAGATGTTTTCCCACAAATCAGGAAAATCCTACACAATATTATCTATCACTCATGCCACTAATAGGATTTTGCAAGCCCTGGCTCAAGCCCTTATAAAGTATATCATTGCTGCTCTCTGCTGGTCAAAGTACTAATTCCTTTATTTAAAACCTTGTATAGGAAATTCCTCAGTGAATTTCATAGGGAACATATCACATGAATAGGAAGAACTTTTATGGCATTTAAATAGCCATCTCAGTTATCACAATGACTTTTCATTGTTCTCATTGTTTGTATTCCTGAGGCCACCAAAATTGGTAATAAACTCCACCTTCAAGGGCCACAGCACTTCAATTCATAGATGTACACATCTCAAGTGACTTTTTCTTGTGGTACTGAAGGGTGATGAATGGAACAGCACAGAGTGCTTGTGATGCAAGATGTGAAGAGAGCAAAGAAAACATTTAGGACCACTGCAAGATGATGCCTATTTAACAAAATATATTATCCAGCATGTACCTAACACATGAGCAAATGTCTTATCAAAACCCACCTTAATTCTTTGCCTCAGCTGAAGTGGGAAAGGATTTTATCAATAAGAAAACCAAACAAATGTAAGTTTCCTACAGTTTCTATTTTCAAGGATCATTAAGACCTTACTGGACTGCTTAATTTCTATTTGAATTATGATATAAATAGAAGTCTCACTTTTGGAGATCGGAGCCAGGTAGTCCTTAATTAAGTGGTCCCACTGGGTAACTATAGCTTAATATGAATTGAGGTTTCAAAAGCTGCTCCAAAATAAACAACATCAATTTACCATATTGTGAAAATAATTTTCTCTTTTCATAAAGATGTATTACATAGTAGGCTACATTAATTTTAAAATTTGCTCGGCTATGAGATGAAAATTACAACAAATCAAATACAAAAAAGAATCTTTCCCCAAATCATATCAAATAATACCTAGCAAGAAGCACAACCCAGTTTTTTCAGCTTATTAAACAATTTATTTAGCAAAGTACAGCAATATGAATAATTTCTTTGTTCTGATTTAAAACTCATGTTTTTCTCAATGAATTATTTCAGCATTTTTACATGGAGACATTTAGCCATAATCTGGGATCACAAAAATTGAATCAGCTTGGAGCTTAGAACATTAAAAGAAAATTCTAGTTAAGAACTTATTTCCAAACAGCTTAGAGAGCTTGAGGTCAATGCACTTCATTTTGTGACAACATAAATAAGATGGAGGAAAAAAAATATTTCTGTGTCTCCTTTCTAAAACTATAATCAAGTAGCTTACAAAACCTACTGAACCAACAGTCCAATACATTGCTGCAGAAGGAAATCTCAGGGCTTTTTTGTACAAACATATGTGCATAATATAAAAACCTATTTATTCCAGAAACATTAACAGCAGACAGCAAATAAATCAAGATTTATTAATGATGTCTCTAAAGACAGAAACAATCTGGGACCCACGACTAAAGAAATGGCATCTCTCTTTGCAGCCTCACAGCTGACACCAACCAGAGATGTTAATTCAGCTACCTCGACCCATGCATACAGATACCTTCACATCCAACTAATAAACAAGTGATATTTTATTACCAAGCTTTACTCCTCATGACTTTTACCATTCTACCTCTCACCTCAGGCTGATAAACCATTTTGTCTCACTGAAGTCTGAGCTCAGTGTGAAGCAGAAAGATGAACGAACTGCACTGTGTTCTGGGTTAGACTCAGTAGTTTTAAATGAGTACTCCAGGAGACATAATGAAAGAACTCAAATGCTTTTGCTATTATCACTTTCTGTAATGATTTACTTTGTGACTGATTAGCTCCATCCTATTAAGAGGTATGGTAACCATTTCAAATTTATGTGTGGAGAGAATGAAAGTATGCTGAGATGAGAAATGTAACTACAGGGAATTGAAAGAAGAGGGAAAACTTGCTGTCATGCTGTTAAGTGTTATTTATCATATGTTCTCAGGGTGTGTTTGGGATAAAAATACAAAGCTCTCAGTGGAAATTCAATTCCTCCAAACATTATAAATGAAAGCTTAAAACTTCCAGGGTGCCTGGGATGAAGCAGCGATAAGCTGAGGTTTCAGTAGGATCCTGGATACCTTTGATATCCTCTCTGCCAACATACTCAGGACATTGCTGAGGGTGAGAACAAAGTGCCAGTGAGTGAGGATAGGCCTTTCTTGCTCATTTCTCGGAGCCAAGCACTTGCCCAGGGAAATACACTCTCAGTTACCCTGCACAAAGGGGCACCCTGGCATTTCCTATCCCCCCACACCCACTGGTGATGTAAGGCTCATGTGGAAAACCTTGTTGTACAAGTTTTGAAGGGTTTAGCAGACCATAGTGAGAGACTCTGAACTTGGGGTCAGTTCATCAAAGGCACACTCAGCACTGGCCATGAAGGAATCCACTGCTGGCAGCCAAGGGATCTGTGCAGATTGCTTCAGGACCAAGCACAAACATGTCAAGGGCTCCCAAGAACCCTGATCTCACCAGCGGCCCTCAGGCAGGGCTGAAGTTTCCTTGGGGAATTTGGGGAGGATGCAAAAAGTAATCAAATGGCTTTTATGCATGGCAATCCTGTGACTATGATAGGTAATATGGATGTGAATTGTCTCTTACAACCTGCAAAATAGGAACACTAACCATTCTATATCACTTGACCTCATTGCTCAGGCAATCAAGATGTTCTAAGCATAGCCTGAAATTTCTGAACTGTTTTACTGTATACTGCTATTATTGTCAAGATGTGCTACCCTGGCTAAGTTAGAAGACTTACAATTTAATAAGTAAAATGTCAAGTATTCTACTCAAAGAAAGCAAAGAAGAGAACATAGCAATGTTTGCAACACCTAACATGAGACTTATAATACTGTGGTAGACAAAAGTATCTTGTCTCTCAACATAAATTCCCACAGGGTAATGCTCACTTTATCTTATGTGCTGGCACTGCAACGAAAAATAAAAACATTAAATGCCGCTTTATTTACATCTGCAATTGTTTCTGGCTTATCTGCAAGATAACAAACAGAATGTACAACTGCTGCAGGTTTGGGCTGAAAAGCCTGAAGTGCTCTAATACACTGTAACTCAGCACATTCTCTTTAACAGGTGTTAGCAAAAGTGAAGAAATAACATGCTGCAAATTTTCTCCCCACCCTCTCTACAATGCAAAAATTAAGTCTTATTTGACTTTTTCCATCTTTTAACACTATCTGAATTTAAGACTTTCAAAAATTTCAGCTTAGAAAAATACTGAGCTAAAAATGGGAACTTTAATGCATCTCTGAGGACAAACCAGCTGAGTTATTCACTTAATATTCCAATAAACACAGACTTCTAACATTGCAGCTAAGAAAAACCATTTGGATGTGGTGGCTTTTATCCCAATGCATCATTTTAAGCCAAGAAAGCAAATTACACGTCATACCTTCCTTTAAGAAAAAAAACCTTGAAAGTGGTCTATACCTCCAATTCTTCATTCTGCTGGTGATAAACAAACAACCAGAGAAGGCCTGCAGACTGGGGGGAAGGAAGGTGAACTCTTGCTTCCTACAAGGCACAGAAAAACTATTTTCCCTTTGACTGAAACAGCAAAAGAAACAAAAGTATGACTCAGAAATTGAAGAGTAGCTGGCATATATAACTCCTACAGAGTTACGGTAGTACTGGCAAAGATTGTGGTTGTTGCAGCTCAGATGTGATAGGATGAAGCTGTGCATTCACACATTATGTGATGTAGGCCCCAGCTGCTATTAATGGAAGAGCTAAAGTTGCCTTTATCCTTCTCTGGCTCAATAAATCAGAGCCTGAGTTAGACTAAGAAAAAAGAAGAAAGCTATTTTTGAGGCAGCAGGCATAGTTACACAGCAAGTCTGCCAAGTCTTCAAGTCTATAAGGAATAAACAATGAGAAACTCTTCCCCAAGAACATTTGTTTTAACCCTTTTTATCTTTCTGTGTAGCAATTCAACACTTATAATACATTTAGGCCTCTCCTTTACCATCTCAGCACTCATTTCACTGCACNGGTAAGAACATGACAGCCACTGGCCTGCCTTGATATGAAAGTTGGCGGAGTCTCACCAACAAAAGCAGTCCTGGATGCAGTACTCAGAAGCAAAGTTAATGAGAATATTTTGCAACAGCTTTCAGAATATATTAGAGTAAAAGTCATGTAGACAAGGATTATACTAAGGTTAGTAACTAGAAAGTAAATAACTTGAATTATATGCATTAATTCCAATACACAAACAGATGTTTAAAAATATTTGCCATTGAGGAGACTGTGTATTTATTTCTTCATGATGTTTTCACAGTGTGATTTTTAAGATTCAGTGATGTTAGTAAAGCATTTTTCCCTTATCTGTTCTCTGAGGTTCCTTAGCATATCAGAGAAAATAAGGAGGGTTTTTTGGTATTGTTTCTTGCTAATGTTAGACATACCTGTTTCTTTCCTCAATTTTAGCCTCTGTGTAAAATTAAAGCAAAAATATCCCAGAGAAAAGAAACNCGTGAAGTGGCAAGGGTCATTGAACTCTGCCCTCCGTACCCCGCGGTTGTTTTTGCTTATGCACTATTATTTGAACCAAATTATCCCTTGTTTATATATTTTCTAAACTATTTAATTAAAATTGTTACTACTTTCAATATTGTTTGGCCTTTTTATGATGGGATAATTGGGCAAACATAACAGAGGCTGTGTTTTAAAACATACTGACTTCTGCAGGTAGTACCAGGTATTCAAAATTCTGTTTAAAAAATAACATTGTATTAGAACATATATAATCACTTCTAGAACATTCTCAAGCATTTCAAGAATCCAAAATCAAAAGAAAACCTCATGCTCCATATGTTTATAAAGAGGCTTGCTTTTATATAATTAGTGCGAATATCTATTATTTTGGATTGAGCAATGTTTTCAGCATCGATTACTTTTTTCTCATTTTAACTTTTCAATAAATAACTTTAGTAGTTTCCCTGAGCCTGGAAGCTTTAACAATGAACAAATTTAAAAATCATGACAAATGAGAAATACTAAAATTGTTACCTCAGAAACAGAATCCTGAGTATATTTCACAGGATAGAGAAAAGTTTCACTACTTCCACAGACATTAGCATACACAGAACAAATGTTAAGTGTTCAGCTTTCCTTTCTACCCACTTCTTGGTTTCTGTACTGAAGATGACAATATTTCTAGTTAGGGAACAGGTGCCCATTTGGAGTTGGACTGACAATGCCACCTGCTTTCTCATGGACAACTGCAAATATTTTATGTATGCAAGTGCTTCTAAAATACACAATTGCAACTAACCCACTTCATTTTCAAGCCTGTCTTTTTTTGCTATTAGCATGATAAGCATATGACTTTTGAGAGACATTTAGCAGTCAAGCACTGGAGACCAAGAGCTTGCTCTTGCTGTTTGGGTCTGCCCCAGCCTTTAAAGGGGCTGTCCTGACCTTCAGTGCCTGCACCATGCTGGCTCCCAGCCTCCCCCACACCTGGGCTGCAGGACAGCCCAAGGCCAGTTAGAACTCAGACAACCTTCCCTCTGAAACCTAGTAACAGGGAACCATCCCTTTAGGTGGAAAAAATGATGCTGGTTTTATGTAAAACCTCTGTATTGCATTCACCTGAGCAAAGCAAGAGCTGGATCAGATCCACCTGCTCAGCTGTAAAACAGTTACAGAGTACTGTAATTCTCCCTGCAAAGAGCTCATTTTCACTCAAATCTCTGCAGTAGTACTTTAATTGTTCCTAACTTACTGCGACGGTCAGTAGAAAATGTTGTACTACTGTAAGAAAATGTAAAATATTTTTAAATGAGCAATTACAAAACTACATGCTTTAGGGTGTATCACTTTCTGTAATATTTCTTGGCTCCGTATGTTTAGCTTAGAGCAATATGTACATTTTCTTATGGTTCAGCTTCTTGTCTGCAAGATGGCAAACAGTAACTCATTTATTTTGCTAAAGCTCCAAGCGACAGCTCTGCCAAGACCAATAAAAAGCACACTTACAGTTAACATGTTTTTCTGTGATATCTATAAATGTTGTCTATATTGCAGCCTTTGCAGTGCCATAGATAAGTGATTTGTATTAAAAATGTATTCTGCCAGATCTTGAAAGTTTTCTTCTAATTAGAAGAATAACAAGTCTAAGAAAATACTAATGCTTCTGTCTTTCAACGCATGGCTGTACAGAGAAAATAGGTCCAAGACTTGCTAGCTAATTTGTTATCCTAAAGGAAAAGAATTAAAATTGCAATGTGAAAAAAATTGCCATGGTTACAAAACCCTCACCCTACTGAAGAGGGATATGAATTAATATATAGCCTACAGACAAAACCTTTTACTGCCTTAATTGCACAGAAATGAGTAAAATTCACTTTAAAATGTGCCTTAGGGCTCCTGTAAGTCATGGTCTTACAAAATCAACCCTAATCACAAAACCAGAACATTTTGCTCTCCACCAAAATACCAAGGCTTTATGGAAAGACAAAACAATTTGTTATCCTTCAAGGCTTTCAAATCCCAGTCAACATCAGGAAGTAAATACACAACAGAAAAGTTAAACTACAAAGGCACTGGAGAGCTTATAGAGAGTAATGTTCTAGAGAAATTACTCTTCAAGCTTTTCAGTTTCTGAGGAAAACGTGCACTCATTCAAAGCCATTGACTTCAAGGTTCACTTTAAGTGAATTGTGTCCTTGTCTTGTAATCAGGGATGAGCCGTGTACGGTTTTCCTGACATGAAATATTTCTTAGAACTGTTACAAAAGCAATATCTTGTTCAGACTACCTGTATGAACACTTAACATACTAACTATTCTGCTGCTCAGCAGTGAGCTGAATATTTAAAGGACATTCCTCAGAATGGGTGCAATCTGGAAATCCTTATCTTCTAGTAGATTAGAAAACATGTTGTCTTCAGTAGAGATAAATCAAATAATTTTTTATAATCTCTATTAAAAATAAACTTTGTATTCAAGTCCATGAAAATTTTTTATGTTTGAGAGATATTTTCTCATTATTTTGTTTGTCAACATTGGGCAGGTGCACATAGTGAAAGCTAAAAAGCAGATGGGAGGTGAACTTTTTTTAATAAAGTGCAGATTAGTCTTTCAAAATCTGAAGCTCAATGGCTTTTAGCAAGGGAGACACTTTTTTTATATTCTTTTTTGCCCAAACTAATTTTGTGAAAATTAAAAGTATAATTAAAGTGCTCATTTTTCTATTTAATTCAGCTTAATTTGAAATTTTCT
>WBNQ01037789.1:0-28590 GCA_013401375.1 Spizella passerina | reverse complement strand
GTCTCCAGCACAGAGCATCCCCTGCCATTCCATGCTCCTCCCTGCCCACAGCACACCAGCAGCATCCACACTTCTGCTGCATGGAAAGCTGTCCCTTGCACTAGCACCAAACTTCAGCCAAGGCAGGACCAACACAGTTTGGATCTTTCAGAAGGAATAATGCTCCCAAGTATTTAAAATACTGAAGATGGAACACAAACATTTTTCCTTGGATTTTAAACACAGCAACTTCCAACGTCTTCAGCAAAATAGACTAATTCTACACCCAGAGGTATGAGTGTCCCTCCTTGGAAAATGGCAAGCTCTTAACCCTTCCACACCACAGGAGATCAGAATTCTCCTCAATCTGAGCTGAACAAAGCCTTGAGACAGGGTTTCCTGCATTAGGGTTTCCCTGCCCTGAGGCAGCACCGATCTAAGCAATGCTACTTGGGGCATTTACCTTGCACCAGATCTGAACTCTTTCATGATGGACTCTCTCTCCTTCTGGGGCATGTCCCCATGCATGGAGGAAACAGTGAAGTTGGCTTCCCTCATCTTCTCTGTGAGCCAGTCGACCTGTGAACACAGCTTGGGTCAGCTCCTTGCTCAGACAGCCAAGCACAGCAGCTGAGCTCCAGAATGTTTGCTGAGATGAGCTGGTATGGACTGAGAGATACCTCCACAAGCATTCTGAGACTAAGGGAAGTAAATAATCCTTACAAAGCATCAGCTGTATGATACAGGGCTCCATAAGCCCCGAGAGGAGAGGAATTAGGAGCATTTATCCAGGAAGTGTGGGTTTGCTCCAGGAATTATAAGCAGTTAGACTGAGCACATACTTCTCTAAAAAGGCAATTCCTGTCAGCTGTCTCAGGTCTGCCTCTGTTGTTTTAAGTTGGGCACATCCCCAAGGTTTAACCTCTGGTCCTACTGAACTATTTCAAATGGGGGAGCAACCAGACCTCTTAAGAACTAAACCAGCATTGTTGGAGTCACCCTCAGGAAGCACCATACCCCCTTGATGGCCCCTCTACCTTTCTCTTGGTGTTACAGAAGATGACAGCCTGGGTGATGGTCAGCGTGTCGTAGAGATCACACAAGGTATCAAACTTCCACTCCTCCCTCTCCACAGCCACGAAAAACTGCTTGATTCCTTCGAGGGTCAACTCATCACTGCAGGGAAGAGCACCACAAGCAGTTAGAGGGGCTGGGTGTACTTCACCAGAGGCCACCCCTCTGCCCCATGTGCTGTAAGCTGCTGGGTCCAGATGGAATCCAAGTTGTTCCAGAAAGTCTTGGGAAAACTCAGCTTTAAGGAGAGCCCTGAATGTGACCTGTTCAGCAGAGACTGGAAGTGCTCTGCTCCAGCCAGCCAGCTCCAAAGGGGAACATTTCTGTTCTCATCACTTGCACATTCCAGCTTCCTGACAAGAGACTGAAGAAAGTCTTCAGAAGCTCGAGTGTACTAAATGGGGCAGTGTAAGAGCTCAGTCAAGAGGGAGGCTCCTCCCAAGTCCCAGTGCACAAGGACCTGTGACACCACCAGATGTAAACTGTGCCTCCAAGAACACCCGGGATCAGTTGGCTAAAGGGGGTTTTTGCCTGCCATGTAATCGGAAATTTTAACAGGAAGCCTAAAGAAATCCTCCAGGGGAGCCCAGGAATTGGATAAGTGTGAAGGACAGATTTCCATGACAAGAGACTGCTATCCATGGGGAGAGTGAGGGGACTCATTCCCTTAGGAATGAGGGCTGAGCAGCAGCACACAGAACTGGACAAGGATAAAGTCAGGGAGATAAGCCAGCCCCTGCTGGGAAACAGGACATGAGCACATCTGTGGACACTCAGGAACGATGAGAAGGAACACAGAGACTCCCTGTACATTTAAATCAGTGAATACTGTGACCTGCCCAGGGCTGCACCAACTCAGAGTGCCTGTTCTCTCCAAGGAAGCTCACTGACCGTTTCACCAGGATGCGGATGGGGTCTGTCATGAACTTGTTGGTCATTTCCAAGATTTCGTGCGGCAAAGTGGCGCTGATCAGAACCACCTGTGTGGCTGGAGGCAGGTATCTGTACACATCATAAATCTGCTCCTTGAAGCCTGCAGGGCAAGTCAAGCCACACACAACAGTTATCACATTCCTCTCCCAAATATCCTCTTCTTTCACATTCTGATCTGCAGTTCAGTACTGGGTCTATACTATGGGATGAACATAAATGTGTGAATCAGTAACATCAGACAAGGCTCGTTGTGTAGTTTAACCAACTACAGCCTATAGCTAACTGTAATAGTCGAACTTTTTAAACTTTAACTTTTAACTTTTTATAAGTGGGCCTGCCAGCTGGGAAACCCTAGAATCTCAAAGAAGCAAGGAGAAAGGCAGCAGAAGGGAAACAAATGTTTTACCTTTATTGAGCATTTCATCTGCTTCATCCAAAACCAGCATTTTGATGGCACGAGTTCTCAGACTTCTGCGACGAATCATATCTGTAAGATTTCACTTTGTGAGATGAGAATGCTCTGAAAGCAGGTGAGCCCCACCACTGTCAGGGCATTTTGGTGGAGGAGGGACAGATGTGAGAAACACAAAATGCCAGATGAACTCGATGTCAACAGAATCCACAAATCCTGCTTGAGAGTCAGCCCCGCTCGGCAGCTGCTAAGTTTTGGTGGATTTTTTTTCACTTGTGGGGACCAGTTCATGTTCTCAGTTGCACAGGAGCTTGTGCAAGTGCTGTGTGTTCCTCAGATACCCAGAAAATGGGAGCCTGAAGGCCAACACTACCCCTGTGGTAACTGGCACGAGCAGTAAATGTAAATTCTCCATGCAGTGGAACCAGAAGGTACCAGCTGCGAGTGCACCTGATTTAACAAAGATGGAGCAACCACCAGGACACAGAAAACATGGGCCTAATTCTGGCATTCATCAGGCATGGTTCCTATCCCCTTCAAGATTCAGGGACTGTAATACTTTCTCCTTTTTCCAAAGCCACCACATAAAGAGTCACCTCAACAATGCAAAGCAAAGCATAAACAGAGAGAATGAAAATACCATCACCACTGATTTCCCCCAGTCTTTCCCAGGCACAAGAGCAGTAAGTTGTTACCTTGTTACACTTCCCCTCACTGTTACATTACCAGTGTTACAATAAATGCCAGGATTTCCTTACCAAACACCCTGCCAGGAGTGCCAGCCACCACGTGCTGCCCATAATCCAGCTTGCGGATGTCCTCGCCCACGTTGGTGCCCCCGATGCAGGCGTGGCACTGCACGTTCATGTAGTCTCCCAGGGCGAGAAGGCCCTGTTGGTACAAAGGAAGGGATTCACTGCCCCAGCCCTCCCCAGGCTGCTTTTGTCAGGAGAGGCTGGTCCGTGCAGCCATGCTGTGGGCTTTTTAAAGAGATGTCAGCACAAGGAGTTAGAAGGGTTTTTTTAATGTCTGTTACCCAAGCCTCCACAACAGCGGGCCTTAAAACACTGGGAACTCATTTCCTCAGGGATCACAACTGCTTTAGATGGGCTGGCCTTAAAAACTCAGTCAGGGCTCTGCAAAACCTCAGCCTGCTGAAGCAATGAATATAATGCCAAGGAGCAAACAGCCCTATATTAAATCATACTTTTTATTTCCCTCAGGAACAGAAGAAAAAGTGGAAGCTGTGTTTGTTTGCTCTGAGCTGAATATAATAATCAGTAGAGCATGCTGATTCTTGCCTTGCCCTAGGCCTTGCAAGGTTCCCCAGACAAGGAGTGCAATGCTCCTACCTTCTGGATCTGCACAGCCAGCTCCCGAGTCGGCGCCAGGATCAGGGCTTGGGTCTCACGGACCTGGTTAGAGCAGGGAATCACATGGATTAACCACAGGCAGAGCCAGGCATGCAAGAGGTGATGGAGCTCACAGAGCAGAAGCTGTGAAACGCCACAGCTGAAGGATTTAGCACAGAATTTTGTGCTAAAAATAAAAAGGCATGTATATTTCTTGCTAAATAGAACCAAATTTCAAGTCCTTCAGTTCTGTGTGTTTGGTTCAGATAAACACCTTGCATTGCTCAAGAACTCCAAGACAAGGTTTTGAAGTGTCACCTCTAAAAGTATTACGAGCACTTTACAGAAATAAATCAAAAGCTGTCCTTACCACTTAGAACATGCAACCTTAATTTTTATGTCCCCAGACAGTGACAGGCGAGTAACAATCCCAGCCCACTGAGAGCCACCCTTTTATTCAATTACATCTGCACATCCAATTATACCCCAAAACTGCTGGATGGATACAATGCCCCTGAGCAGAACAAGAGCAAACAGCTGTCAGTCAAAAACCCAGCTTGGATTCTGTGCAATGAATCACCAGATGGGCTGATGATGCTATTGGGACTGTCTGGAGACAATTCTGCTTGCTGAGAGATTAACTTAGCCCTAACAGGTGAAAGAGGTCAGCTGTTAAAGACAACTTTATCATTACAAGACATCAGCTGAACTTATTTTGCCAGAATGGCTTTAACAGTTAAATTGTTACAGAGTCTGGTGAAGTTCTCAGTCAGAATTCTGTCTGAGGTTCACTGCCCATAATTAAAAGATTTCAAAGTAAAATTTCATTTATTCACTCTTAACACATTTCCATGATGAAGACCAGTGATTTGGTAAAAATTATTTTTAGCATGTGCTGCTCTGAGATTACCTGTATATCCAGGCATTGTAGAACAGATATGGAGAACGTTGCTGTCTTCCCTGTTCCCGACTGTGACCTGAGAAAAAGATGTTTGGTGAATACTCTGCATGTCTGGACAAACAGCACAGGCAATTCCAACACATTCCACCCCTCTGCTCTCTCCCACCCCCCTGTGCAAAGAACTCAACAGTGCCAACAAAGGTTTGTTATGATCAGTGTGATCTGCTGTCAGGCAGCTTTGAGAGCTGCAATATCAGGGACAGAACACTCCAGGGTCCCCAGCTCTGGCACCTTCACTCCTTATCAGACCAGCATTTTAACTTTCTGCCATCTGCCAAACGTACACTTTTTTCGAGTAAATGACAGATAAACCAATGCAATTTGCAAGGCCAGTGATTTGCACTGGTGACCAAGAAAGGATTTCTTCAGTGGGATGCATATCCTTCTTTCTCTCTGAGGCATATTGTTTACAGTAACTAAACCTAACAAACTTTCGGCATTAACTGGCAGAGGATCACAACAAGTTAGGCAATTTCACTGTTTGCTTGTCACACCATAAAACCACAGAATACTTTGAACTGGAAGAGAATTAGACAACATCCAGCTCTATCCCCCACCCTGTCAGGGAAGGGACACCTCCCACCTCTGCATGGCCCAGAGCCCCATCCAGCCCGGCCTGGAGCACTTCCAGGGATGGGACACCCACAGCTGCTCTGGCCAACCTGTCCCCGTGTTCCACCAATTTCAGGTCATTCCCCACACCCTGCCAGGCACCAGCCCAGGCCCACGGGTGGCCGATCCCGCTTCCAGCCTCAAGGGAGGGAATGTGCCCGACATTCCCCTTGCACTCACTGGGCGATCACGTCCCTGCCTTTGATGATTTGCTTGATGGCTCGCTGCTGGATGGCCGACGGCTTCTCGAACCCTGCGGGGCCAAGAGACACCGTCAGGCCAGGCCGGGCCGGGCCGCAGGGCGCAGGCGCGGCCGGCCGCACATCCGGGCCCCGCCACAGCCCCCGCACCGCTCCGAGCCCTCAGCCCGAGCCCGGGCCCCGCGCCCCCGGCCCCGCGGCCCTTCCCCTCCGGCCCCGCCGCCCACCGTAGGCGTAGATGCCGCGCAGCAGGTCCTCCCGCAGGCCCATGGTGTCGAAGGTGGGCGTCACGTCCACCTCCTCGCTGGTCTCGAACTCCACCTTGGTCATGTCCTCCTCCTTCATGAGGCGCTTCCGCGCCGAGCCGCCCGCGGACCCCGCGGACCCCGCCATGGCCGCGCCGCCGCCGCCGCCGCCGCACAACGCCCGCCGCGCGCGCCCCGCTCCGCCACTGCGCCTGCGCGGGGGGCGGGCCGGGAGCGGCGTGGCGCGCGTGCGCCTGCGCGGGGCGTGCGCGTAAGGGCACGGGGCGCGCGCGCGGGACCACGGGACGGGCGGGGCTTGGAAGGGCCTTGAGGGGATCGGTCCGGATGGGTCTGGAGTGTCCCCAGAGAGGCAGAACTAGCGACCTCCCTTCCCCGAGCAGCCCGCTCCAGTGCTCTGCCACGCTCAGTGCAAAGAAGTTGTTCCTCATGCAGAGGTGGAATTTCGTGTTTTAGTTTATGGCCACTGCTCCTTGCCCTGCCGCTAGGCGCCACTGGAAAGAGCCTGGCACCATCCTCGTGGCACGTGCCTGTGGGATATTTGTATGTACTGACGAGATCCCCGCTCAGTCCTCTCCCTCCAGACTAAGCAGGCCCAGCCCCCTCAGCCTCTCCTCAGGAGAGGTGCGCCTGTCCTGTCATCACCTCATCGCCCTCCGCTGGAGCCTCTCCAGGAGCTCCTTGTCTTTCCTGCCCTGAGGAGCCCAGAACTGGGCACAGCACGGCAGAAGGAGCTGAGTAAAAAGGCGAGATGAGCTCCCTCCGCCTCTTACCGCTGCTCCTCCCGATTCACCCCGGGAAATGCATCCAGGGCGCTGGACGCGGATGTGCGCGCGGCCCGCGCATGCGCAGTGTGTCAGGGCCGAACGGAGCCGGGCCGGGCCGAGCCGAGCCGAACCGAGCCGACGCTGCAGTGCCTCCGTCCCCGCGGATGCACAACCTCGTTTCCCACGGTATGTCGGTGTCTCTTAAGCAGCCAAGACGCAGCACCTCCATGGGATGAGGTTTGTAAAAACGATCCTGGTTGGTGGCCTTGATCTGCAGCTCCGTGAAGTGATTTCCACTAACCTTGGGTAAGGAGCAATTAAGTCCTTGCCAGTCCCCTACACAGGACACTTCGTTTGTGTTTGATGTTTGAAAACGATGCTGTAGAGAATCCAGACACGAGTCCAGACATCATACACTTAGAAATGTTACTCTATCCATTTCCCCATGCCCCCCCACCAACAAAACAAAAAAGCCACCCCAACAAAAAACAAAACAAAAAACCACCCCCCCCCCAAAAAACCAACCCGGAAACCAACAAAAAACCCAAAAAACCAAACCAAAAAACAAAACCCCAAAAAAAACCCCCAAACCAAATCAAAACAAAAAAAAAAATAACCCAAAAAACAAGCCAGAAAAAGGAGGCTGAACATTAGGGTTTACTGAGAATAATTCAGGCCAAGATACTTCTTTTCACAATCTTTCATGGTGATTCCATAAGGATTCAGTCAGACGTCTGAGGGTGGTGATCTGGGGGAGGGTTCTTCACTTGCAGGACAGTTTTTAGATATGGTCTGTACTGCAGCCACTGCGTGGTGGCTGAAAGGTTCCCTTGGGAACTGCCTGAGTAGGAGCAATCCCTGCCTAGGTGGTGTGGAACAGCAGGGGGCTGTTGAGCCTGGTCTTTTTATGGGAGGGAGAGGGATGCACATCTTAGGAGAGGAAAAACATCACCCCAGTTCTAATATTGATCTCAGAAATGCTGATGCCTCTGCACCTCACATGTGACACAGACTGTTCTCTTTTTAGTGCATGACCAAGCTTCATCCACGGTTTTTTTTTGTTTGATGTAAAATACTTCTTTCTCCTTAGTGCATTCAGTTCCAAGGACTGACAAGGCATTTGCTTTTGAAGTAACACCACGTGAATGTGCTAAGGTGGAAGTGAATCTCTGCTTGCCTTGACAGCCAGGACAGCTCAATCCAGGATCTTGAGCAAAAAAAAAAAAGAAACAAGAATCGTTCTTTTGGCTTCAGACTTTGAGGTAACAGCTCTCTGAAGACAGGCTTCTTCCAAACCTGGTACAAAATTGGTGCTTTTGGAAATGTTCTGAGTTCTGTATCAGCTTTCTGGGCTCTGCTCTTTGGTCAAATAAAATGTTGGCTGTCAGTCCCCATTTGACAGTTTTCACAAGGCCCTGTAAGTGATACAGTTTTCAGTGCTGGTGTTTCTGTGGACTCTGGGTGTTGATGGGTCAGCAGGGAGACCAAACTGAATGGTCTGTGCCTGCAGACCTGCTCTTGTGGCTGCCATGAGGGCAGCTCAGGACATCTCCCTCCTGGCAGCCTGGGGTTGTTTCTAAAATGTTCCTCAGTATTGATCTGGTCTCTGAAGTTTCCCTTTGGTATTGAAAACCATCAGTTTTCTTCTGCCAGTTTGGCCCCACTGACTTATTCCTGCTGTTTCTTCCTCAGCATCAGAGGGGAGTGCTCAGGGAAGCAGCCTGTCCTTCTGGCCAAGCTACCTGGGCCCACATCACTTCTCCAGCCTCAGCAAAGACTGGATTTGCCAAGCCTCAACTTGTCACTGCCACCTGAGCCCTGGAAGAGCTCGGAGCAGATCCTCAGGGTCCCTGGTTCTGCCTGGATCAGTGGTGGTGGGTGAAGTGAGAACTGCCCGGGGTGGGAGGAGTGCTTGCAGCCGGGTTCAGGATGGGTTTGGTCACCCCAGGGCTGGGGGAACGTGGGGGTGGATGTGATCCAGGCTTATCTGTGATGGGGGGGGCATCCCTGAAAGGCTGGAGGGTGGGCACATGGTGTGACAACAGGAATGCTGTTGGAGTTGTTAGAAGAGGGAGGAGGTCATGTCAGTCTGTGCTGTTCTTGCAGAGGAGGAGCAGCAGCACGGAGCAGCAGGTGAGGCTGGCAGGGCTGCCTGCAGCTTGGGACAGCACTCATGGTCCCCAGGAGCGGCCTCCAGCCTGCAGCTGGCACCTCCTACAGATACAAACTGCAGTGCCTCTGGTAAGGGCTCTGCTCCCTGTGAGGGCCCTCTGTGGGCTGCCTCAGGGGTGTCTCATGCCCTGCTCACTGTGTCTGCAGGAGCCAGGTGAGGCAGATCGCCAGGGAGAGGGACAAGGCGAGGCTCAGTTTGGAGAGGGCAGAGAGACACTGCCTGCAGCTGGGCAGAGAGTTGGATCAGCAGTACATCACTCTTGAGCACACCCAGAGCAAGCTCAGGTAGGAGGGGTTCTTTTGGTGGGGTAGAGAAAATGTGCTCACACATCCCTTTTGAATCTCCCCCTTGTTTTGCCAGTGTGGCAGTGGCAGGAAAGTCCTTGAAGACCCCTCTCCACCCCTATGATCTCAGCATCCTTCCAACAAAGCTCTCATCTGCTTGTGGCCATCCAGGAACATGCTCTATCTGTCCCAACCATGTTGCTTTTTTTCCCCAGGAATGTTCAGGCAGAAATAGAGGCAAAAGAGCTGCTTTTGCAGCAAGCAGTGAGTCACCAGGCAAAGATGGAGGCTGCTACACAGCTCCTTCAGGGCAAAGAGGCCAACCTGCAAGGGAGACTGAACCATGTGATGAATGTAAGTACAACTGCCTTGGATGAAACACCTTCGCTCTTTCAGAGGTGGCAAAGCAGAGGTGGTGACAAATATAGATGGTTCACTTTGCTCTTGTTGGGAAGAACAGGAATTTTATGGAGAAGAATCATCAGCCACATCCATCCAGTTGTATTAAATACAGAACTTGTTACCTTGCCATGCCATCACTAAACTGCTGTGTTGTCTGTTGGCAGTGGTTTGGCCCTTGGTGACACCTGCAAACACAATGGCCAAAGCTAAAATTGTGCCAGGGGCCATGTCAAAGGCAGAGAGGTGTCTGCATGCCTGGGATTACCCCAGCTCTGGTCAGTGTAGAAGTGCAGATGGAGACAGCTCAGGACTTGCTGCCTTTGTTAACTGTGAGGGAAACCACAGTTTTGGGGAGCAGAGGTGGAGCTGATCCTGTGGGGCTGTCTCGCTCTTGCTGTGCAAAACCCATCCCTGTCCTTTGGAGAGATGAACCCATGTGGTATCAGCAAAGTGCGGTCCTGTTGTGGTTTAGGAATGATGTTCACAGTTTAGTTCTCCTACCAATACTCCCCAAACCACACTGCTCCTTGCTCATTCCCTCCCCTCACTTTTCAGTGAGAGGAGAATGGGAGGCACAAAAGGCAAAGACCTTGAGTTGAGATAAGAACAATTTACTGGAAACAGCAGTGAGATAAGAAACAACCAGTGACAGCAACAGTATTAACAAAAGTGTACAAAAGAGAGGGTGATTTGCAAATGCTCATTGCGGGACAGCCACATTTTCTCTGGAAGGCATCTCCTTCTCCCTGGAATTGAGAGAGAGTGCCTTCCCTCTGTCCCTAGTGAATGAGGATGTTCAGAATAACATCTGGGCCTTAGCCACATCCCCTCCTGGTTACTGCAAAAATCTGTCCTGGCTAAAACCAGGCCATGTCTAGGGTCTCCTGGGAGCTGTGTTTGGCCTGCTGATGTGCCAGTTGTTTTACAGCTCCCTGCTGAGCACCTGTGGCTGATAAACCCATCCTGCCATGTCAGGACCCACTGCAGCAGGGAAATCTTCATTTCTATCTGCAGGAGAACACACAGCTACAAAACAAGGTCACAGAGATGGCTGAGAAACTGTCAGCCTCTGAGGAAATGGTGTTGGAGCTGCAAAAAGAACTCAACCACATTGTGAAGGATAAGGTAACCTTTCCCTGTTGCAGTCAAATAAGAACTTTTCAGGAATTCATAAAAAAGTTGATCTTGCTTATTTTTGTCAGTTGCTATGGTCTCCCCCTGTGTGAGCTCTCCTGTGCTTTAATGACAACCTGGAAGCTGGAGGAAAAATAAAAGGTGTGAGGAAGGTTTCCAGTTGCAGAGAACTCTGCAAATCTACAGTCTTCAAGGGAAAACTTACAGAGTTCAGTTTCCAGAAAAGTTTTATTTTTCACTGATATTGAAGTAAAGGACTTGTTCTAGTATCTTCCACTCCTAAAATGAATCTGGGGAAAGAAGTCTGTGATCTTATTAGCCAGGAAAGCCTGCCTGTGCTTTGGTGTCTCAGATGTGGAGAAAATTGTTTTTCCTTTTTCTGACCCATCCCACAGATGATGGGCCCCTTAGGGAGCCTTCTGTTCAATGTATGGGTGTAGCCCATGACCCCAGGGATTTAGCAGAGCTTTTGACTCTCCATTTGGAGCTGATTTTCCTGATGAGAAGTGTTTCTTTGTGCAGCTGGAGCAGGGGGAGCCCCACAGCCCCGAGTTCCTGAAGCAGAGCGAGCGCTTTGCCGAGATTGTCCTGGAGTACGAGCGGCAGTGCCAGGTACGTGTGGGCAGCACTGCGGTGTCACAGCACTGCTCTCTGCAGCACTTCCCTGGGCCATTGGGCCTGAGGCAGGGCAAGGAGACAGACCTGGTCATAGGGCAGAGGGATCCCTCTTACCTTGCTCAGAGTGCTGTCTCCTCACTCCTGAAGCCCTCATGGGTTGTTTGCCTTGCTAGGATTTTGGCAGGAGAGAGTAGGGATGGATCATAGATGCCTTCCTGCTTGTAGCCATGGACTATTTTGTTAGGGAGCCATGTACCTCTGTTGTTAAGGATAGACCCCGGGCTCTGTTGGATTTCTTCTTGAGCATGAGGAGAAAGCTGTTCTCCTAATTTGGAAACCATATTAACAGCTGAAGTCTTCTATCTTTTTGTTTTTCCCTTCCTTCTTGCCTCCACTTAAAAAAACCCCTAAAAATCTTGCTGCTGCTGAACTCTGCTAGAGAGTCAAGGTAAGCCAGTCCAGATATCTGGTGTGTGTAATTGGTGCTATGTGTATTGTAACTCCTGCAGGGTGCTGTGCTCCTTCCCAGACCTTGGGCCTCTCTGAGGCATGAGGACAAATTCTGTTTCCCTTCTCCCATTTTTATTGTGTGTCTCTTGCATTTTAACTTGTGTATCTTTAACTGCTGCTGGGTGCTCTGTTGTTTGAGTCCTGTGCTTGTCACATTGCCTGTTTGTTCCCAGGTGCTGTGTGTGGCTGGGGAGCACCCCTGAGCAGGGACAGTGACAGTCACATCCCCCAGCAAGGGCTGAAATGCAGCTTTCAGTAAAGCCATTCTGTGGATGCATCAGGCAGCCCTTCTCCAAGCTGCAATTAAGGCAAACATTCTGAAACACTATCCAGTGCAGCATTGCTCCAGGTGGCACCAGAGGGTTGAATATGCTCGGTGCTCAATTTTTCCTCTCGTTGAGCAGCCCCAGAGTTGTCCATCAGAATGTTGATGGATGGAAAGGTTTGACCTTCAGGCTTCACCTGCCCCTGTGAAGGCACCCACTGGGGTTTATCCTTTACCCTCATTGAATGCTCTCAGCCTCCCTTTCCTGCTTAGAATGGAGATGAAGCAAACTGGGTTTGCATTTGTCTACATCTACTCAGTAATATTTGTTACCTGGAAGTGTCCTAGTTCATAGTCTCTTGCAGCACATCAGTTCACAGGGGAGTTGTGGGGGGCAGGATATGGGATGGAATTGGACGTCTTCTCAAAGTGAGCAGTCCAGAAGAAGGCAGGATGCCTTGTATGCTGTACAGGATAGAGGATGTGAAGTGAAGCAAGCAGCTGCCCATCTCCAGACACTCCATGGAAGTGGCTCATTGCACTGCTGTGGTGGCTCATTCCTGGTGTTCAGCTCTGGGACTCTCTGCTCATGGAGATGGGATAAACTTCTATGCTGGCCTTGGGGTGTCTCTGGCACCAGGAGACCAGCAGGACCTGTCTTGTGCTGTGCTTCCCATGGGATCAGCACCTTCTTCCCTTGCTTTATTTCTTCTGCAACCTGGAAAAGTTCCCTCCCAGAGGCCTGTGGGCTTTGCTTCCCTGTGAATCCTGCTGGTTGCCTTCTCTGCATTGAGTAGTGTTTGTTGGCCAGCCCGTGTGCCCACAAGAGAGTCTTGAGGGTGTAAACACAAACCCCTGGGCCTGTGCTGAGACCATGATGTTTCTTCTGTGTTGGATTCTGCCAGTGGTTATTTAGGTCAGGAGGGTCTCAGGAGGCTTTCAGGAGGCCCAGCCCCCTGAGGTGTTGGCAAACCCCTGGTTTTGTGTGCTTTTGTGCTTTACAGTGTGTAGTGATGGTGATCTTGGAAATCTGGGGTTCTATTTCTTCTTTGGCTCCTCCAAATTGTCTAATGTGTTCCTTTGTTTGGGAAGGCTGTGCTGGGGCTGGGGGAGGTCCTGGCAGGAGCTTGGAGGAGCTTTGTGCTGTGTGCTGAGCAGTGTTTGTTCCAGGTGCTGCACGAGCAGAACGCAGTGCTGCGGAGGGAGCTGCAGGGGCTGCGCCTCCAGCTGCAGGAGAGCAGGGCTGAGGCAGGGCTGCCAGCAGCAGGTAACGTGCAGGAGGGCTCAGTGCTCATCCTCTCAGCAGTGACAAAGTTCCCTCTGCATCCAAGTCTGCATGGGAGTGTGGGGAGGCTTGTTGTGCCTGAACTACTGCTGCCAGTGCTGGTACGGGGTAGCCTTGGGAGGGAGGAAGGAAAGGATGGGTGGTGGGGAGGAGGGAGATGGAGGAGAGGAGGGTTTTCCAGCTTCAGAGTTGCTGATGGAATCTGTGAACTGGCAGATTCTCAGTGCTGAATATGCTGAAGAAACAATGCGATAAGGAGGAAGTAGCCCCAAACTGTGGGTTGGAAAATTCAAGTTGAACATTAGATAAAAGCTCCTGGCCAAGAGGGGTGATGCAGCCCTGGGTCCAGTTGCTGGATAGATGAGGAATGTTCATCTTTTGGGGTTGTATGCAACCCCCCAAACCCCTTATGGACTGGATGAAGCTGCAGCCGTCCTGATCAGTCCTGTCTTGCAGGCCTCCCCTCACAGGGCTCCTCTCTGCCACCACACCCCTCTCCAAGCCTTCTTCTGTGTTTACAGAAATGTCACTCCCAGTGGAGCAGCTCCAAGAGCAGCTGCAGGACCTGAAGGTGCAGCTGGACACCAAGGTGAGTGGGGTGGGGGGAGATGTCCTGACTGCTTGGTACCCATAGCTGCTACAGTGTGACTGATGAGACATCTGCTCCAGTAGGGTTGCTGGAGACAGAGTTCAGGCTGGGCACCAGGGTGGTGCCTCATCACTCTGTGGGGTTATTTCATGTGCTGCTCCAGCTTGTCTTGGCTGGCAGGAGGGTTTGGAGCCTTTGCCTCACTGGCTGGCAAAGGCTCTGTGGAAATCACTGTCACCTTGTGAAATGTTTGTGTGGGTCTTGTGAGGAACCAGAGATCACTCAGTGTTGTTGTCATAGTGAAACCAGGGACAGGACCAAGAGGAGAAGTAGCCAGGTGTCTCCTGATGGTAGGGGCTGTATCAGAGCCCTGTCACCCTTGGCTTACAGCACACTTCTAACCTGCTGCTCTGAGGTGACAGTGTGAGCCCAGCCTCCTCTTCAGACAGCTGTGATTGCTCATGGGACAGGCCTCAGTTTCCACATTTACTCCTTTTGTTGCTGAACTGAGAGATCTGTGATGCTTGCTGGGTTTTGTGTTGCAGCACTGCAAGAGAAAATCCTAAACTGCCCTGCAGGTGACAGAACAGTTAAAGGAGCACAGAGCTGCCTACAGATCTTCTGCCTGCTTTATAGTCCTGCCTGTGTGCATATCAAATCCTGGAGTTTCTGGTGGTCACAGAGGAGTTGTGGGGAGCAGCAGCTTCTCACCAGCACATCCTGACAAGGAACCACTCTGCAGTGGAGGAGGGAAATGAGGAGCAGTGGCAGAAGATGCCCTGGCCTCTCCCTTCTGCTCTCTGGGGCTCCTTGCAAACAAGGAGAATGGGGACAACTGTGCTGCTTGCTGGCAGCAGCCTGAGAGAAAAAGAATTGGGACCCACTGGATTCTGCTAGTTAGTCACTGCTGCATGAGATTGATTGTTCAGCAGGGACCAGAACTGCCTGAGGAGAGTCCTCTGATGAGTGGGACCAATAGATCAATCTGAATTGGAGCTATTGGAGGAGAGGAAAGCTCTCAGGAGCATGGTGCTAATATCCCAATCCTATCTCCTTCCAACAGATTAACTATTATGAGGAAGAAGTAGAGTTAATGTGGAAAAACTTTGAGAGGGAGAGGAAGGACAGTGAGAAAAGTTTCAAGGCTGAGATGTGCCAGATGGAATTCCAGGAAAGAGATCCTGAAGAAACAGTTGCAAAGTACTGGGCTATAATTAATGGGCTGAAAGAGCAGAAATGGAAGCCTGGAGCTGGAGGAGAGGTTTGAGATGGAGCAGGCCAGGTGACAGCAGCACACTGAAGACATTTGCCACCCAGGGCAGCAGCTGGACCAAGACAGAGAAGAAATAAAGACGCAGCACAGGGACAGAGTGATCGTGGGGTCTGGCACTGTTCTCTTTCTGGGGCTAAGGAGGAGATTAGGGGTGCATCTCCTGCTCATACCAAGATAGGTTGGGCTGATTTTTCTCAGGGCTGAAGAGCTGCTTTAATTTGGAAGAAAATCTAGGCAGAATTGCAGGGCTGCAGTTGTTTGAAGTGAGACATCTAACTCCCCTTACATGAGTGCTTTTATTTCAGGACTCTTAAGTTTCCCTGCATGTTCTACAAGGCTGTGTTAGAGGCAGTGCCCAGCAAAGACTGTATCTTAAAATAGTGAGAGATATAAAAGAGCTTTCATTAGTGTTTTTTATTACCTCTTTCTTGGTCTTTCAGCAAACCTGCCTCTACTTGCTAGATGATCACAACTTGCTATCTTAAAAGCAGTAAAAAATGTCTTAAATTTCTCCATATAGGTAAAAGGGACTGGCTTATGAAAGAAAGA
The DNA here is from genome assembly GCA_013401375.1 of Spizella passerina. Classification (NCBI taxonomy): domain Eukaryota; kingdom Metazoa; phylum Chordata; class Aves; order Passeriformes; family Passerellidae; genus Spizella; species Spizella passerina. The sequence continues at coordinate 12,955 of WBNQ01037789.1, read as the reverse complement.
GGTTGTCACTAAATAACTGTTTATGTTCCCTTCCTCCTGCCTCTGCCCTGCTGTGTCTCCCTTTAGGATCAGTGTTCCCCTTGGCAATATGCCAGCAGGGGATTTTGTTAGGTCATTGTCACTGTTTTAGGGCTAAGATACAGGGTGAGGCAGAAGGGAGGTGATTTGGCTGAAGTCTGTGGCAGACCAGGGAAACAAACCCAAATAACAGGAATACAAGGCATTTAAGCTGTTTTATCTCTGGTGAATGGCAGATGGACTGACTGCAGTGGGGAGCTTCCAGAGTTGCTGGAAAAGATGGGATTGGCTGTGTGTCTTTGAGAAAGGCAAAAAGTGTGGGAACTTTCTGTGAAGTTTAACAAATTGCCTTAACTTTGCAACATAGAAAACTCTTTGTATTGCATCTCCAGCAAATGTACATTCAAAGACTGGCTGAGCATTTCAAGCTGTGATATCAAACCCAGGTCAGCAAAATGGTTTTTATCTTTAGGAAAGATGCAGAGGCTGAGCATAGCAAGAGCTGTCATGGAGTGAATGCCAGCATGAGGACAGCTGTAAGGCTTCATTGCAGCAGCACTGGTGTGAGAGGAGGTGATTTCCCAACAATAAAGGCTCCAAGGTGAGGCCTTCAGCAGCAGGGCACCCATGAGAGGCAGCAGTGGAAGAAGAAGAAAAAAGACCAAATCTCTGTGGAAGCAGAGGCAGCTCAAGTTGTAAGAAAAGGTTAAAGATGAACAAGCCAAGATGTTTGAAATGCTGGCTGTTGGGTATGAAAAGATTAAAAAGGCACCAGGATGAAATGGGAGTAATGCAGAGGGTTCTGCTGTTGGAAGGGACAAGGTGTCTGGAGAGCTGGCCTCTGGGGGAAAATGAGCTGATCCTCTAAGACTCAGGTGAGCAGGCAGGCCAAAATCTTCTGTTGCAACTTCAACACTGAAGGAACAGAGAAGAAATGAGCAATTGTATGATGGACACAGCAGTGCAAACAGTGCAGATGTTTGTTGTAACAAATGGCCTGTTCAATCTAGCAGCTGGAGGCAAAGTGGAAAGCATTTGTCAGGGAGAAATGGAATCTTGATAGACAAGGGGATGTGCTTGGGAAGGAGGCAGAGTTAAATGCCTTCAAAGAGCAGACATCTCAGGACGTAGACCTGACCTGCAGGGCAAGAAGAGAAGGAAAAAAGCTCTGGGAGACAGAGGTGTAACAGCATAGGAGGAAACCTGACATTCAGGTTGTCAATACAGAGCTGAAGAGGAATAGGTTGAAACTGGAGCTGATGTAGCTCAAAGATATTGTGCAGAACTTGGAAGATGAACCCAGAGCTCAAGAGAGTGTCAGGTTTGAGTGCAAAGGTAGTTTGAAGATCTAACATGCTGAGAAAAAGCAGCATGTTAGATCTTCAGCATGTCTCACAAAGATGCTTTGTGAGACACAAGGCTGCTGAACACTGTAACAGCAGCTATGTTCTCTTGGATGTTCCAGCAGCAGCTTTGTTCTGCTGCTCTTATGAAGTGGGCTATAAACTAGGATACTTCCAATTAATAAATATGACTGAGCACATGTAGACAAAAGCAATATTATGCACATGTAGACAAAAGCTATATTATGTCTTTTACTGACTGTGGGAGTGTGGTCAGGGAGCTGGGATGTGCTGCTGTGGCACTCATCTCCTCTGCCACATGGATGCTGGAGATGCCACAGGAAGCACGGCATGTGAATCCAATGTAGAATTCCCAAAAGCAGCTCCACTGAGGTGAGCAAACACCACATAGCCCATGGACTGGTCCTTGTGCTTCAAGAAGAGAGGAAGAACTTCCTCACACAGCTCCTGTACATGCCACAGGCACTGCCACAAACTGCTGTCCTCCCTGCCAGGATGGATGGTCTGTTATCCTGCACCTGCCCCTGAGGGATTTGGGTCCTGTCTGGCTCTGGTGTTTGGCAGCAGTTGTTGGAAGGACTGTCCAACACAGGACTAAGCTTCATTCCCACAAGTATTCATGGCCTCCTGGGAGACTGGGAGTACCCACAGAAGTGGAATGATAATGAGACCAGCTTGGATGTAGAGTCATAGCTTTGTGTCCAGCCCTGTGAAATCACAGAGGCCTCACAAACAAGCTGATTTCTCCAGACCTGGCTTTATTGCAGCTGAGGGGTTGGCCTCACCACCTGTTACCCTGTAATGAAGTCTTGGTGTGTCTGGATGAGTCAAATCACTTTGTATCCACAGGACTGCCAAATAATTTTAGCCAGCTGGAAGCCACATCAACTCAGTCTGATGTTCTTTGTCCTTATTCCCTTTTATTTCCCTTCCCTTGGAGACCTGCTCCTTCTCTCCTCTTGTCTCTTGCTTGTCCCCACATGTTTTGCCTGAGTTATGGGAAGGTTTTTTCTCAGTTTTCCTTAGTCCTTAGCTGTCATTGGAAACCAAATTGGAAAAGATCAAGGAGCCAGCACAGAATGCCAGCCCCCAAATGGGGCTTGTGCATGGTTTTCTCACTCGGCTGTCTCTCCTGTGCTGGCTGCTGGAGGACAGCTTGCTGAAGAGTTAACATGGGATGGATTTCCTCCTTAGAAACCTTAGATAGGTACTGGGGTCACCCACTGAGCCATAAATCAGGGGAGAGACAGGTTTCTGGGGTGGAGGATCCCAGTCTGCTAAACCTTCCCTCCCATTGTTCTTCATTCCTTGGTTTTAGGTCTCTGACAGCTTTGTAGGACTTTGGGCTGAGCGGAGTCACCTGCTGGGGCAGAGGCACTTGACTCACTCCTGCATCAATCCAGGGCCTTAGCTGTTTTGGCTTGGCTTTGCTTCCTCTTGCAGGCCAAAACCAGAGCCAGGCTCTCCTCTGGGGGGCTGTTCTTTGCTGCTCTCTGGTCTGAAGCTGATCCTATCCCTCTTCCCAGTAGGAAGAACAGGAGTGAGTTGGGTAGAGAGGAGTTGGAGGAGCTGGCTGAAATAGCAGAGTTAACAGCATTGGTAAGGAGCCATCAACCCCAACTGCCAGGCTCTTGGCTGAAGGATTTAGAAGGGCAAAAACTGCACATGTTCATAGAGAAGAGCAAAAATGTTTGTTTCAAACATTCAAACCCAGTCTTCCTTTGAAGAACCAGCTTTGTCTTATAACTTGTAAAGCAGTGAAAACTTGTGTGACATTGAAAATCTTACAGAAGGGGAAAGTCTTTAATGACTTAATGACTTTCACTACTTTCACTCTTTATCCCAGTCTCACACCCACATGGCTCAGTCTCTCTTTGTTGCCTGTGTTCCAACCCCAAGCCTCCTGCGCATGATTTGTTGTTTCTTTTCTCCATCTTTTCCAGAGTGATGAGGGCAAGGAGGGGCTCTCTCACCAGGATGTCAAGAGGCCTCAGCTGGGCTGTGAGTCCCCTGAGCACAAGGCTGGTGACAGTGCTGGCCCTGGCACTGCCCAGCTGCACAGCCAGAGCCCTCTGGAGGCTGAGTGGCTACAAGGGGCAGAGATTGCTGCCAGGCTGGAGCACCACCAGAGGCATGCAGTATGCTGGATGGAGATGGAGCTGCTCCAACAGCAGCTCCAGGCCTCACAGGAGAAGGTGAGTGTCCTTCATTCAGTGGCTGGCTGCTGATGGACTCTGTGATGTTGGTATTGTCCTGCCTGGGGCTGTGCTTGACACCTTCCTCAGAAGGGAGGGTGTCCAACTTTTCAGAAAAAAGTTGTCCTCTTCCTCTCTGTTGGGGAGAAAAGATTCTCCCTCCTGCTCAGCTATGGCTAAAGCCAGTTCAGGTGCAGCTGCGGGGAGCTCCCTGCTGGCTTGTCCCTATGATGCCCCCCTGTCCTTGTCCTGTGCAGGCTGGCTGGCCAGAGGGGAGGTGGATCCCACAGGGGTGCCAGGAGCTGTGGTTCCCCATGGCTCAGCTGACAGAGGAGCTGGAGCAGTGGCAGAATTGGATAAGGGTTGGGAAGGGATGACAGCAGCCAGGCAGGGCTTGGTGAGGGATGGGAAGTGAGGTGGTCACAGCAGAGCAATGTGGATCACCAGGACAGAGGGAGGAAAGCCAATGTGAGAAACCTTCCAATGTGTTAATATTCCTTTCCTGCATTCTGCCCTGGGGACTGGCTTTCCAAAGTACAGCTTACCCATGCCAGCCATCCCAAAGCTGGACCAGATCTGCTTCCCATTACCAGTTTTGCCCTTTGCTGGTGACAGGAAGCAGAGGACATGTAGTACAGGACATTCAGTACATCACAGCTAGCCTGGGATGTATCCAAGAAGCCAAGTGAGCAGCTCTCTCTGTCTCTTGCTCTTGTGGCCCTTGGTCCTGGGACTCCCTCCCAGAGAATCCTCCTGCTCCTCAATACTCAGCAAGGGGAGCATCTCTCAGCAAGGGCTCTCTGTGTCTCCTCCTGCAGCTCTCAGTGCTCTCACTCCCATGCTTTGCAGGCTGCCCAGTGAGCACCATTGCCATGGTGCTGCAGCTCTGCTGTGCCCACACTGGGGTGAGGGCTGAGGGCACTGTCTGACCTCTCCTCTCCCCCAAAACACAGCCTGGGCCTGTCCTGTTGTGGGCTCAAAGCTGTAACCAGCTGTCAACCTTTGTGTGTTACAGCTTTTGGAAGCCAAAGCCAACCTGAGCCTGGCCCATGCCCAGCATGCCCTGCAGTTGCAGCAGGCCAAGGCCCAGATAAACAAGATGGTGCCAAAAAAACAGTTTGAGCAGCTGCAAAACACCCTGAGAGAGGAACGGTGCAAGACTCAGCAGCTCCAGGAAAGCTTCCAGCTGCAGGCTGAGCAGACATGCAGGCAGCTGGTCAGGATCCAGGTAAGCAGAGCATTGCAGGAGCTCAGTCAGGGGTACTGTGAAGGGAACACTGCTGGCCTGGCAGCCTGGAGGGCAGCTGTGATTGAAGGCACCAGAGGTTTGGGTGGAAGATGGTAGATATAAAGTACCCACAAGGAAAATGCACTTAGTTTCAAATCCAGCTGCAACTTTAATTCTTTATGAATCCTCCAGTCACCAGCCTGCACTCGAACGGGTGGATTTATCTCTAGGGCACTGAGCAACCAGGTGTTGGAGTTTTGTGAGTTTGTGTCTGGGCAAAGATAGGACAAATTATAACCTAAGGAATGATAATGAGCAGGCACAAGGAGACTTTGTCTCTCCCTGAGCTTTCCTGGACATGGCTGGGAGAGGGGAGGCCAATAGCTTATTTTTTATAGAAAATCTGCTGGAAAATCTGTGCTTTGTCTTAAACTGGTTGGGTATAGACCTAGGGAAGGCTGTACTGCTCTAGACCTCTGTCCCACTGCTCTTTGCATCCTGCACCTCTGATAAACCCCCTGCTCTGCCTAAGGAGCATAAGGGTCCATGAACAGGGCCTTGGGGAAATGTACAGTCCAGGGTTGCCAGAGGCCAGGACAGTGCTGGGACAACACACACACAGACTTTCTTGCCCTCTGCAGGAGGAACATGAGCAGCTGCTGCAGGCAGCTGTGGAGCAGGCAGAGGGGCTGGAGCAGAGTCTGAGGAGTGCTGAAGCTGTGCTGGCAGAGAGGGCAGCTCAGCTCAGAGATGCCCAGGTGAGTGCAGAGGGGCTGGTGCTGTGTCCCTGCCCATCTGCTACCCCTGCATGGGATGCTGAACCTGAAGCCTCCTGTCCCTGCTTTAGGCCCAACTCTCCAGGAACAAACTCTTGATTGAAGAGCTCCGTGGAGAGAACACGAGGTTTGCAATGGCCCTGCAGGCTGCTGAGCTGAAGCAGAAGAGCATGGAGGAGAAGAACCAGCTGTTGGAGGAACAAGCCTCAGCTCTGAAGCAGCTTATTGGAAAAATCACACCAGCATCTCTGAGTGGGTGATGGAACTTCTGCAGTGGCAGCCCCTGCTCCTGGCTGGGGCTGGTCAGGTGCAGAATGGGAGATTATGGCTGGGTTGGGAAATCAGCCTTGTCCTCTCTGGTCTTGCCAGGATTTTCCTGTGCAGAAAATAGCAGATGGGGAGCCTAGGATCCTTTGAGGAAACTGGTCTTGTGGGTAGCTGAATTTTCCAGCAGCCTTGGTGAAAGCAGCAGCCTTGGTGCCTTTCCCAGTGGCAGTGTGCTGTTGTGTCATGTCTGTCTCAGGGCAGCCAGCTCACAGGATTTTCCTTGGCAGTGTTTGGGGGTGGTGCAGGTGGTCCCTCTCTGCAGAAGGCTGATGTTGGAGCCACAGTTACATCTCAAAAGCCAGGGCAGAAAGGCTTGCAGGACCCTGTGCTTGGTCACTCCAAGCAGGAAAGCTGAGTTGTGGCATTAAAAAATCTGTAATGTTACAGATTGTAATCTCCTGCTCTTCCCAGTCTGCTCTGTATTTCAGTCACCTTCCCCAACTGCTGCTGAACATTTATTGCCAACAGCTCCTCCTACAGCCTGAGCCTAGGATCCAAAACCAACCAGACTGTTGCCTCTGCAGTGAGCAGGACAGAGCAATGCTGTAATGCCCCAGGCATTTATCCTGTTCCTGCATTCTTCCCCAGCTGTTGCTTTTTCAGCTCCAGTCTGAGATGGGGGCTAAGCAAAGCTCTAGTCTTACCTTGGGCTGAAGTTTTTGCAGGTGTTTTCCCAGACAGTGCAAGAGCTGAGCAGCTCCATTAGGAAAAGCAACTCTTCAGCCTTGTTCTGGTTTTTTGTGCTACCCAGAATCCTTAAAACCCTCTGCTCCCCTTCCCACTCCTACTCCAAACAGCCCATAGGCCCTGCCAGACCAGTGCTCTAGGATAAGAGATTCTTCACGGGAACAGAGGCACAGGCCAAGCACACTGGGAAAAACCCAGGCCCACAATCCAGACTGCAATGATCATTCACACAGCAGCTCAGGAAACATTTATGGGTCTCTGATGGGGACAAGGCTTCGTGTCTAATCCTGGAAGGAACCTTGTGCAGCCGTACCTGACACTTGGAGGAGCAGATGTAAAGAGATACTTAAACAATCATCACACTGCAGGGTCGGGATGGGTTTGGCTGGAGAGCCACATCAGTGCTGAATGAACACCACATTAACTCTTAAAAACCCAAGAGACTGAAGAAATTCTTTATTTTGCAACCATGGAGTTTTCCTGGCTTCTAGAGCCCAGCCAGCTGGTGTCTTACATGCACAGTGTGAACAAAGAACTACTCCAAACAAAAATGCATTCACAAACCCTGGGTGTAGCTGTGGGGCTTGGATAATGACCCCCCCCCCCTCTCTGGATTCCCAGGATTGCTGTATTAGCAGCATGCACCCTTTGCTCATGAAGAGCTGTGGTTTTAAGGCATCAAAGGCTGTTAGGAGGAGTGGCAGGGTGCCACTGCAGAAATACTGAGGTCTCTGAAGTCCTGCACACACCAGAGCTCAGTTCTCATCATGGGCAGGTCACCAAGGAAGGCTGTCCCTCCTGTTCTGCACACTTAGGACAGAACATGCTCCAGGATTCCTTGTCTGATCAGCTGCTCACATTTCCAGCGGGGTAAAAAGTGCTGCACAGAAACACAGAAAAACCCTCTTTGAATTTGTTGCTGCACACAACCAGCTCTGTTTGTTGTGCTGTACATCCAGTGCCTCATGGTACCAGATCAGGCAGAGCTGCACTGTGGACCATGCAGACAGCATAAGGAGCTGTGTGTGCAGGGACTGAGACATGGTGCAAGGCCAGGGGGATGTCATGGGAGTGAAAGGAAGAAAGAGAACAGACCACACCCCTGCCACAGATACCTGGCTGTTCTTCTTCAACAGGATGGTAGTGCCATCATCGATCTCAAACTCCCCATGGTCTCTTAAACACCTCACCTGCAAAGTGGGAACCCAGCTCTGTAAAAGTGCAATGAAAAAAACCAACCACCTCCTCCAGTGACAGTCCTTGGCATGGGAACATGCTTTCTAGTTGGTCTAGTTAAAGTTGCTGCAAAAACCTCTTACAGGATAACTTGCCCCACCACAAACTCCCTGCAGACCAGAAGTGCCATCTCTCAACATGCTTTGTGCTCTCAGTAGAAGGAGTAAAATGCTGGCAGGCAGAGAAAAACACAGAAACCTGTGAAAGCTTTGGAACTCTGAAAGGTCTTGCTTGATGAGCTGACTTGGGATGGGGATCAAATGCTTGAAAAGAGATCGTCATGGAAATGTTTATTCATGGATGGAAGCCAGAAATCTTGCACTTACTTCAATGTACAGGCTTTTAGGAGGTTTGATGTCCTGTGTGAGGTCCAGCCCCTCCTCTCCTCCTACTGACCTCATGTAGGTAGCCAGAGACTTTTTGTACCGATTGAACCACTCTACCTGTGGGCATGAACAGGGTTGTACCCACAGACAATGAATACACACAAATAAGTATTTACAGAAAGACATCTTTATAGTGGGGGGAAGACTACCCTGTTTTGATTGTACTAAATAATCCATCAGGAGGAATAGGTGGGAAGGGGGGAAGAGTTTGAAAGGAGGCTGACTCACTTCCTCAGCTGACATGTGGAACTGGATGGTGTTGGGCAGAACGCTGCCATACTCCCACCTCAGTGCTCGGATCCGTAGCAGCCGGTCATACCTGGGGAAAGAAATGGGGCTAACGCACCACCTCTGTAACATCCCCAGGCCACAGTGGCATCCACTAACCTGAGCTTTCAAAGAGCAAGAGGAAGCAGAACCTTGCTCCCACGATATCAGCAACGAACAAAAGGAGAACCAGCTCCAGAGCTGCCTTGCTGCTCGTGGAGAAGCCACCTGCCCGGCCCGAGAGTCCCGCCACCCTGTCCCTGAGGACGCTGTGCCGGCAGGGATGAGCCCAGGGGACTCACAGGTATGCCAGGAGGCAGCGCTGGTTCCGGAGCAGGCAGCAGTGCCGGAACCGGATGAGGAAAATCAGGTCTGTTCGTCCCGCCTTCGCTTCGGACCTGAGGGATGAGGGGGAGGCTAAAGAGGAGTAGGAGCAGAGCTGCGGGCTGGGGAGCGCCGCTCTCACTGTGCTGTGCGGGACGCGCCGAGAGCGGCGCCCAACTCACACATCCGCCTGGTTCCGCTCGTACAGCGCCCGCATCTCCTCCAGCGCCTGCCGCAGCTCCTCCGTCTGCAACAGCGGCACAGCCAGTGAGCGCGGGCCGCCGGCGGAGCCCGCCCGGTGTTCCCGGGGCTCACCCGGAGAGGCGGGAGGTGCCCGCCGGCGGGGCCCACCCGGTGTTCCCAGTGCTCACCCGGAAGGGCGGGAGGTGCCCGCCGGCGGCGCGGTGCAGCTCCCGCACCAGCTCCATGCTCCGCTCCGCCGCCATCGCGCCCGGCCGCGCGCGCGGGAAACCCGCCCGCGCACCAGCCAATGGCGACAGGGGCGGTGTCGGAGGCAGCCAATGGGATGAGAGGGGCAGGGCTTAGAGACGCGACCACGCCTCCCTTTGGGCCCCGCCCCCGCGGTGAGCTGCGGTGAGCTGCGCCGCTCTCGGCGGTCGCGATGGCGCCGCTGCGGCTCTCGGCGGCCGCCGTGACACTCTTGGGGTCACGCTGAGAGCCCCCAGGGGCTGGAGCAAAAACTGGAATTTCTACCGCACACTCACCTTTAGCAAGCCTGTTTCCCCCACTCCTCTGGGCCGTTCGCGGGCTGCTGCACCGGGCTGCCTCTGGCAGCCTCCTCCCCATGCTCCCCCAGCCCTTCCCAGCGCATTTTCCCTTTTGACAGCCTTCCAACAGTAAATGGAGAAAAAGAAAAAAAGAGGTGGGTACGTTTGTGGGTGGGATGGGAATTTTTTTTAGCACTCGAAGCCCTGGATAGAGATTCAATAACCCAGGACTGCATCTTGTCCTGCTCCAGGAATTTCTTTTTCTCTGGCCATGTGTTTTTATGGTTACTAGATATAAAAGCCAGCAGCGTTTCCTGTACAACAGCGGTCCGGGCTGGAAGAGTGGGGAGAGCACAGTGGGGCTCACACCACGGCCGAGACGCCTGGCCGTGGTTCGTGTGCCCAAACCACCTCTGCTGCTCCTGCTCGGGACGGTGTGGCACCCGCTCAGCTGGGCAGGGACCGCGACTGACTCCGGCCAGAGGGTTTTAATCATCCCAACCACTGCTCTGCTTGGGGTTTTAGGCATGGAAATGTCCAGAAACGCTCCAGTGGTCTGCCAGCTGGAGTTGGGCCCCTGGGGGTCTGCTCTGTGAGCCGAGCTGTTTCCTGCCTGCAGGNGAGGAAGGCGCTGTGGGGCTGAGGAAGGCGCTGTGGGGCTGAGGAAGGAGCTGCGGGGCTGAGGGAGGCGCTGTGGGCTGAGGGAGGCGCTGTGGGGCTGAGGAAGGGCTGTGGGCTGAGGGAGGCGCTGCGGGGCTGAGGAAGGGCTGTGGGCTGAGGAAGGGGCTGTGGGGCTGAGGAAGGAGCTGCGGGGCTGAGGGAGGCGCTGCGGGCTGAGGGAGGCGCTGTGGGGCTGAGGGAGGCGCTGTGGGGCTGAGGAAGGGGCTGTGAGCTGAATGAGGCGCTGTGGGGCTGCGGGAGGCCCTGTGGGCTGAGGAAGGGGCTGTGGGTTGAGGAAGGCGCTGGGAGCCCCCGGGGTCCCCCGAGCGCTGTCACTGCAGGAGCCGCACGTCTGGCTCGTCATTCATCATCGCGGTCTGCGCTGATAATGGCCCGTCCGAGCCAGGAGAGATAATAGCAATAAACAGACATCCCCAATGCCAATTGTCCCTGATGGAAATTGGTTGTTGCCTCTTGCCGAGGGATAGAAATGTAGCTGAGCCTTGATTGAAAAATTCCGGGAAAGCTGCCTTATCTTATTGCTTTGCCAGATTAAAAAAGCCTCATACATAAAAATAGACCAAATGAATGAAGAATTTACAAACATCTATATTTTGTGTTAGGAATTGTGTTAAAATTAGGAAAACAGCTGAAGACACTGATTTATACAACTGTGACTATTTCAGGCAATGAAGGTTTACATATCACAGTTTAACAAGATAAAAGATCTCCCACGAAATACATAGATGACAGACAACTCATCTGAATTTGACATAACACAGCATCAAGTACACATGTAATGTGATGAACAGTGCCAGGTCATTCCCCAGTTAGGTAACATACAACCTCTTGAATAAGGCAATTCAAATATAACTCTTAATTCAAATCACAACATACCCAGGCAGCATGCAGGGAAAAGTCATTTATTTTGTATATTGAAATGACACAACTTGCAACATGTTTCCATTTTATGTAGTTAGAGCAACAGGATATAAACCATTCAAATAATATATATATATATATTTATATATATCTCAAGTCAACAGTTGTCTTTACTGGAATAAAGATTATCTGTTTTTGGTAAAAATAAAACTATTTGAATTCACTAATTAACAAAATGCACAGTGATCAGAAACCCAATTCTTCTCACCATTGTCTTCCCTGGCTCGCTCTGTTTCCCTGTGGTGCCGCAGCTGCAGAGCCCCGGGGGAGCAAAGGCTCCCTGGCAGTGCTCCCCACGCTGCAGAGTGTGCTACCCACGGACAGCAGTCCTCCCACCACACCCACCATGCCCTATGGCTTGGAAGCTGCTTTTCCCACCTCCCTTCCCAATAAAACACGTGCCTGACCTTGGGGGAGTCAAATGTTGAATCGCGTGTGGAAACACATTCACTGGAACAGGGCTTTTATTTATTTTTTTGCCCATTAATTCCTCCAGACCTTTATGACCAAGACACTTAAGAAATTGTGAATCTGCTCAGAAGGGAGAAAAATCTGAGCCAAGAATCTCTTTGAAGTGGTGGAGCCTAACAGACATGGCTGAGGATTTATTTCCATTGCAGCAGACCTGGGGATCACAGAAGATAATGAAGGCTTTCCCTAGTATTGAAAAGTCATTTCAAAAGGGAGAAATGAAAAGGGAAAGATTCCTCTCTACAATAATAATAAAAAAAAATAGTCATTTCTCAAAGGCTAATCTAGGCAGCTTCTCCATGGTAAAAGGCTGTACTTCCCCCTGTTTAAGTGGATACCTGCAGGGATGGATCCTCTTACTAAAGTGTCCCCTGGTGGCTGGGTGTCCCCTGCCCTGTCCCCATGTGAGGAAGGGACAGGTCGGGATGCCATCAGGATTCCCTGTGCCAGGGGTTCAGGGCTGCTGGCAGGGGTGTGGAGGGAATGGCTTTGGGCTGAAGCCCCACAAAGCTCTGGGGGAGGGCTCTCCATGTGCCACAGGGCCTATTAAGGGCTAATAAATAAATCATGCCAATAAATAATGGAGAGGCTAAGATGGGATGCAAGGGGATCCAAATGTCCCATGCCTGGGGATGGGATTCTCAGGAGATTTCCCTCCTTTGGGTAAGCTACACAGCAGCCGCAGCAGCAGCAGCAGCAGCAGCAGCCAAGGTCTTCCTGCTGGACAGCTGTCCCAGGCTTCCAACCCCATCTGTCAGCCAGAGGAACCATGGGAAAAACTGGATTTTCAGAGTGATTGTTACTGGATCCTTTTTGTCACCTTTGCAGAGTTGTCTTGTGCCTCCCTACTACTCTATTTACTGCTCTAGAAAAAAATCATTGGAATATTTCTTTGCCCTTAAAGATACAAAAAAAAAAAATCTTCAAAAGATATGGGGAGGAAGGTCCTTTCACAATGACATTCAGAGCAAAAAGAGAGAAACGACATCTTACAGATCATTAGAGAGCTATCTTTGGCAGAATATTTAAAATAAATTATTTTTACAAATATTTTCTGCAGTCATATATTTATTTTGAATAGTTCACTTTCAGCTATAGGGTTCACTACTCTCTATTGATAGGAAAACACCACAAATATAAAAATATATGAGCTCAGCACAACTTTTAGGCTACCACGACTGTGTCCAATAATTTCAAAAGTTGTAGATCGATACCACGGAAAATATGAAACAGGTTTCCTAGGAGCGCGTGTCGGGTTAGAAGGTCACAGCTCGTGGCTGCTGTAGAACACGCCGGGGAGGGCGGCTGGCTTGGCTGGGAAGGAGCTGGAGAAGCCGGATGCTCAG
>WBNQ01037785.1:0-17089 GCA_013401375.1 Spizella passerina | reverse complement strand
CCCGCGCTGTCCCACACCCACCGCGGGCTGGGCACTGAGCAGCGCCTGCTCAGCCGCGAAGGGAACCTGAACACAGCCACAGCAGCTCTCCACTGAGAGCACCGGAGCAAGGGGCAGTATTACTTTTGGGGTGGTAACTGCCAAATTATTCCCTATATATTTATCATGCCAACAAGATTTGGAATCGAACAGGTTCAGTCTTTCCTAGCAAGGTATGCAAAAGCACTGCTTTTGTTTTCCATGGATTATTTAAAAATAATCTGCTGAATGACATTACCTTCCTTCTTGAGATGGAGAATTCCTTTTTACATTGCTTGCAGTGAGTTGCTTCATCATCCTTCAGCCACGTATGACCCTGGAAAATTGGTATGAAAACCAACCACTGGAGATACAAATAAACTTAGAGGCATTTTACCAACATTGTTGGTATTTTTCAAAAGCCACCTTTTAAAGCAGAATAACCACGGTGAAATTTGAAGGTGTTAAATGAAATTCTTATCCTTAGTCAAAATATCCATGAGAGAGTACCTTTAGTGCTTTATTTACTTCTTTAATGTCTTCCATCTTCAGCTTCGATCTGGAAAAAAGAAATTATGCCCTGCATGACTTCTTATTTAGCTGTGTTTGGCTTTCCCTGCCATTCCACTGTTGAGCCACTGAAACCAAATCCCAATTCCTCAGTCAGCTCCCTGTTACCCATCTGAACCACTCACTCTCACTGGGAAACTCTGTCAACTCAGGATTTGCCCCTTTTTCAGTATAAACAGAAGAATGTAGGAAAAGCACAGTTCTAAACATTTCCTTTAATGTTTCCTCTCAGCCAGCTCACTCTGACAAGATCCTCCCTCACTTTCATTTCATGGCTCTTTAGTTTCTCATACATAGTAATTGCCTACTAAAATTCTCACATCAATTGATTTTTATAAGTAAATGAGGTTTAAAATTCTTGGTATTAGTCTGATACTCCAGCTTACATCACTTTCAGGAGTTCTGTTCCCTAGAACTTACTGGCTGAGATGAAGTCCCATTTCTTGAAGAGCTTGCTCCTGTTCCTCACGGACCTTCTTCAGCTGCTGCTTCTCATCTTGCAGTTTTCTCAGCTCCTATAAAATCAAGCACAAAATCAAATTTTTTGTGCACTGCTTGACCTAAACCTCGATCAGTCTACCCAAACTACCCAAGCAGTTCACAAGAATCGGCTCCTCTGCAAATCCCCCTATTTCTAAGGCTTGATTTTTAAAATTACAAGGGGGAACTACCCACAAGTTCTGCACAAACAATGGAATAATTTAACCATATTCAAGAAAAGGAAGATTTTCAANATCGGCTCCTCTGCAAATCCCCCTCTGCACAAACAATGGAATCATTTAACCATGTTCAAGAAAAGGAAGATTTTCAGGCTTTGATCATCCTTAAACATAGCTGGAAAATGGCAGTCCTGTGCCAACACAGGAGCACACAGACAGGTACAGGTGCACAACTGTGTCCTCAGAAGCTGCTCCATACGTGGCAGCAAATCCTCTTCAGGTTAAAAAGAAAGTTCATGCTTAAAAAATAAATCACATTCAGTTGTTGTGAATGCTTGAAACTGTGCATACCTTTTTCAGTCCTTCCATCTGTTGCAATTCTGTTTTAAGCAGAGCGGTAGCATCCTTCTCTTGGTGCAGTTCTTTTTGCAAAGTTTGTCTCTGTTCCTTTTCGGATTTTAACTCCTTTTCCAGAGCTGAGCTATTTAAAAATAATTCATTCTAAAAAAAACCTGTAGCAGAAGAATATCCTATAGCACTTAAGGATAGCAACAGTGTGAGAAGTAGAAATCTTGTCCAAAAGAGGGCAAAACTAGAGTGGTGTTCTGGGAAAGGAAAGAACAGGCAGCAGACGTCAAAAATGTTAACGCTGTTAACATTTAACATATGTTAACATTTTCAAGTCATAGAAAACAAACAGCAATGAAGGGCTAGAAGAAAAACAACCAATCAAAAGACCCCCAAAGAAACCAATCCCCACAAGTTAATATTTCACCACCTATGTTTAAACTGTTGTGTTTAAAAGGGACACTCTATCCTGCAGTCTGAACAGGGAAAGAAGATTTTTCTATTGGCCTTAGAAATCTTTAGAGGATTAACATCCCCTAAGAAAACACCCATAAGTCCCTTCAAAAATCCCAGTCCCTTTGGATGACAGTCAGTTCTATGCTCAGCCTACAGGCATGACCATACCTATATCCTGATTTATTAAAAAAGCAATTGAAAGCTCCATTGCTACTTGGAATGGGCAGATTTTTTGCTGCTACTCTGTGCTCTGAATTAAATGTTCTGGAAAAACATGTCAAAATCCTGATGCTAACTGCACACTGTACAAAAGTGCTGTGCTTCCCTGGCTCCTGTCTGTCAATGTTGAAGCCAACAGAATTTCAAACTCCACCCCTTGATAGACCTGAGCATAAAAGGAATAGAAAACACTTCTTAAAGAAACAGCAAAGGGAAGGAAAACACCTGCTCAGATTAAATACCATTTGCTGTCCAGCTGGGCCATCTGCTGCCGACATGAGCTGAGCTTCCCAGCCAGCTCCTGCTTCATCTTATTGCACTGTTCCTCTGCTGCCTGCCTGGCCTTCTCTGCCTGCTGCAGCCTGCACGGGAAGGAACACAGACATTTGTTTTCAATTCACTCCTTCCCTGCACCCTCTCCCCCTCTTCTTTTAGAGTTACCACAGGGATCTTTATAAAAGCTTGAACTGAAAATGCTAGTGGAGGAAAAAAAAAGACTTTCGAAAGCAGTTGTTTCTGAAAACAACCCAAAAGCAAAGTCACAGCTGTTCTTAAAGTGAAGTTAACATGTTTTTCAATAGCCTGTTATGGAAAGAGCTATGGTTTTTCAGTGGGCCAGTTATGGACATGTTTGCCTGGGAAGAGAGAACAGCAAGCACAGAGAGATGAAGAGGAGAAAGTAAAAAAGCTCATGCTGGCACACAGGCCCAAATGTCTATGGGGCCTATGGAAGATCATCCTGTAAAGGTTTATACTGGAAACTTTCTACTGACTTCAATGTTGACTTTCTGATCTTGTAATTATTACCTCTTTTCCATTTGTTTCATAGAGGACATCATCTCATTTGTTTTTCCTTCAAAAGAGGATATTGCTTCTGTTTTCTCTTGTAATGAACACTCTGCATTCTGTAGGAAATAGTGAACAATGTTTAAAGTCTGCCACCAGAAAAAGAATGTTCACCTTGCTAAAGGCCATGCCTGGGTCTGACTGGAATGTGCAAACAAAATGCTGATAATTCCAGAGCAGACACTGCTCCAATTGTTTTGTTACAACCAGAGAAAAAACCCAAACCACCTTAACTATGTTTTGACCTATGAGATCAGCTACAAGCCAAAAATGTTCTCTTCAAAAAAAGCCTGAAGAAATAAAACCAGATTAAATTGACAGGGTAAGAATACCAATGATGTAACAACTGCACTCAGTGGGCATGGAACCAAGAAGCAAAAAATCCCCCAAAAATACTGCTTTCAAAAGCAAAGGCACACCTCAGCATGGGGGTTTTGCTGACTTGCAAGTGTCTGGGAAGGAGGCATGGACCTGGGTAAAGCCTGAACAGGCATCAAGGAATAGGCCATAAAATTGAGAGAAATCCTCCCTGGATTTCTGGAGCCAGGTGTGGGAGAGGAAGGCTTGCTGAACTCTTACTTCATGAGAGCTTAGTTAAACTTTTGTTTCATTAATGGAAACAAGCTCTGTATATTTTGTGTGAGCACTGCTACATCATGGCTGCCTTGTAGAAATGCCTATCATAGAGTTCAACTGAAAAAAACGTTAAACCACAATCCACCCAAAGAAGAGAAACCCCACAAACCATCCCCAGCCCCCTGTACATACCTGGGATTTGTGAAACATCTGCAAGTTAATGGCCTTCACTTCTTCTAACTGTTGGCGAAGGGCAACTAAAGTGTCTTGTTTTTCATGAGTATCTTTTTCCAGAAGTTTCATGGCAATTTCCATTTCGGTTTTCATTCCAATTTGTAGCTCCAACTCTTTCTCTAGTTCCTTACAAAGAGATGGAACTTCCTAGTTACTGCTATGTAGCCATAGGTCAGGGATAAAACCCAGACAATCCCATACACAAACTGTCTCTCTGCTGTAATAGTGCCAGTGGTTTCTTAAAAAGAGGCCTTTTATTTCCAACATTCCAAAAGCCCCAATTCCCAGTACCTTACAGACACTGTAAATGACCAATGCCCAGCATCTTGCTTGCAATTGCTCTATGAATTCTGGACAGCTGCAAAAGGTGCACAACTGTCATCTTGTATTTGTAATGTTACCACAGGCTGAATCCTGTGTCCTTCACTTTACTTTCTATAGTTAAGTTTCCTTACCAGCCTGATTTTTTTTTCTTCTTTCAACTGCTTCCAAACATCACTGTACATTTCATCAAGGCCCTGGCGAGACTGCTTGTAAGTATCCAATTCTACTTTTGTATCCTCTTTTGTTACCTACAAGAAAAATCAGCTACATAAGATCACAAAGTATTTACAGTATCTCTTTAATTCTTGTGTGTAACACAGTATTTCAATGTGCTATTTCAAGTAAAATCCTACTGTTTTACAATCAATGACCTCATGAATATTAGTATGCTGAAATTTCAAAGATACAGCAATGATAAAAATACTTCAATACTTTACACTTTTTACTTTAATATTTCTAATACTTTGAATTTGTTCTTCCTTCTGCAAGTGTATTTTGGGTGTGTAGTAAAGAACAGTAAAATCTAATGCCTGAGCATACAACACCCAAACCCAGTGACCTGCACAGCAAGGTGCTCAGCTGTGCTGAGCATTCCAGTGCACAGTGGGCTCAGGAGAACTCACTACAGCTGACCAAAAGAGATCACTTATTTTAAGGATCCTCATCATCCCTAAACAGCTGTCCCACCTCTACACTTTTTTCACTGCGTTCACGAATTAATTCATTCTGTTGTTTCAGCTGCTGCTGCTCCTCCTGAAGAGATCCAATTCGGTCAGTAGCTGCTGCAAGCTGTGTGAAGAGAACAGATCTATATTTAATCACTGTGCAATCATGCAGCATCTGGAGCAATTCTGAAGTCAGCAGCTCAGTCTCTGCAGCATCTGTGCTGCTCACTTCCCCTTCTGCTCTCCCCAGGAGCTGCCTGACCCTTCTGCAGCCGTACCCACCGTCAGCCAAAATTAATGTGCCCACCAACATTTGTTCACCAACTTCTGCTTCACACCCTCACCAATTATTTTTAAGTATTGAATGAGTAAAGAAATGCACCATAGTGTAAAAGGCTAAAATCCACCCTGGAACTGTGGTATGAACTAGAAATCACACCAACCCATGCCAGTCTGTCCAGTCCCCACAGCTCACCAGTATCTACTCAAATATTTTAGGTGTAAGGTACAGTCTTAGGGAGTTTTGCCTCTGATGGAAAAGAGCTGTGAGAAATATTTAACAGAGCAGATACAAACCTCTTCTTGGAGTTTTGAATTGGTCTTTTCTAAACAGTCTATTTTGTTCTGGAGATCTGCAACCGTGCAACTGCAGCAAGGAAGAGAGATGCATAAAAACAATAAATGAATTGTCAATGTTCAACTTTAACTCCTAACCTCAATGGTATTTTTACCATCTTGCATTTGTTAACAATGAAGTACTTTGGTGAGCTGGGGAAAAATTCAGAGGAAGAGCAACTGTCCTTCTCAAGCACTGAGAGGACCATGTCCTTCTGCTGGCAGCCCTGTTCTGCCTTAGCTTTCACAGTCGTAACACCTCTCTGCTCAAAAGGGAGGCCTGCTTGTCCCACTGAGCAACCTATGGGGGAAGAGTAGAGACTCTTCCTCCAAGGAATGAATTTCCAGATGCACTTGG
This sequence comes from Spizella passerina, assembly GCA_013401375.1. Lineage (NCBI taxonomy): Eukaryota > Metazoa > Chordata > Aves > Passeriformes > Passerellidae > Spizella > Spizella passerina. The sequence goes on along the minus strand of WBNQ01037785.1, from coordinate 11,201 downwards.
AATAGTTTCTCTTGAAAAAATTAGTTCCAAAGTGTTCTGTTAATCACTCTCAAAGTAAACTATTACACACACTTGCTTTCCACATTGCATGTACCTGCGGAAGAGCAGGACTACAAAATGAAATGAAGATTTTTGGGAAATAGTCAGAAAAGGCATTTCAATATCAAACAAAAATCTACAAGACTGGCAGCAGAGACATTCAAAGTCATGCTGGAAAAGCTAAAGAGGACAAGTGTTGTATATGAGAACAGATGAAAATCCCACCTTAGATGTCGGTTCAGTTCTTCCACATAATGCTTCTGGTCAAGGACAGCTGTAATCCCTCCATCTCTAGTTGTAAAAGTGAGAATGTATTGATTGAGAAGAAACTCATTCATTTTAAAGTGCTATTCTGTACTAGGGCTTTCAGCATATACCAGGAAACAGATCTAAAATCTTTTATCCTTTCCTTAGGAAAATACTTGTGTCTGAGCTGGATCAGAAGCACCAGGAAGGCGAAGCAGCTGCTTGGCTGCTTCTCAGCAGTTCCAGTGAAGTGCTCTGAAGTGACAGAAGCACATAAAATATTAAACGTTTGCTACAGGTCTTAGAAGACCTTAGAAGACCTGATCTGTGTTGCAAACTGCAGTCTCAAATCTAATACTTCACTTAAAATCACATTTTTTCCTCCATAAGTGATGTCTCCCTCAAAGACAGCTGCTTAGTTGAGACAGCTTCTGAAACTGTGCTTAGAAACAAAGAAGTGAGTTGGCAATGGGCGACTTGGCAAATCATCTCTTCTAAAACCAAATAAAACCACAATCTAATATTTTGTGTACTTTTGATTTGGACCCAACTCAAGACTCAAACTCTCCAAATTGTTGTTAAAACTACCACAAATTCAGTCTCTGAAAGATATTACTTTTGTTTAGGTAACAAAATCTGGTTTGGGTTCTCTGTTTTGGATGACTAATAGTTTGAAATCTCCAGCACTCCCATCCTCCCACAGACTGTCTGACAGGTTTGTTCTACAAAAAATGGTAATGATTTAGAATTATTAATTCCCCATACATACTGTTTGCCATCACTGTCCTGTGTTTCCTTAAGGTACAAGGAAAAATCAATCACTCCAACCTGAAAAATATATTTAATTATATATATTTAATATATATAATTGCACCTTCACAGTGCAATTATGTGTAGAAGCAGGCATTACTGTATATTTGGAAAATGATAAAAATCTGAAGTTTAGATTTAGGGAGACAAATAATACCTATATTCTTCCTAGCTGAAGCAAACATACAAGCTAGCATTTGTCATAAAAGCATCAAAGTATCCATATTATGTTTGAACAGTTTCCTTGCAGTTATTAGTTTTGACAGTGTTTCCATAAATTGCTACTTATGTACTTTCTTTTAATTCACCGAGGGAAACACAACAACACAGAGCACGCTGGAAAGAAATCTGGACCCATCTCAATAAAGTATTTATAGATGTACTTAATTCTACTAGAATCCAATACCAACTGATCCTATTTAAGCTTTAATCTTCACCTGCGAATCCAAGTCTTCTCCTTTCAAGCAGAGGTTTGCATCAATAACATTCAGTCCAACCAGCAGACCCACAATAACTGCTCCTTCCTCCTCCATCATCAATGCATCAGGTTCATAAAATTCACTGGAACAAACAGAACAAGGCATCACTGCACATCAAACAGCTATAATGGCACTTCCATCACTGAAATCATATAAACAGTAATGCAGCCTTTACAAAACTCAGCTGAGTTCTCACTTATTTATTGCATAAGGCAGAAGATTTAGAACTCTCTCAGAAAATACTCTGCAAGTTCCTTTGTAGATTCACTGCAAAAAGAATTAACCACTTGCTCTTCTGCAGGCTGCAAGAACAAGCTTAAACTGGTCAATTAATGACTCTCCCTGGAGCCACAGGGGGTGTCAGTGTTTCAGGAATATTCGGGAATCTGTGCTGTTACCTTAACAGATGCTTATGGTCCAGGAGCACTTTGAGATAATCTGCCAGTTTCTTTTGCATGAGTGCTAGATAAAGCCAAGCCCTCCCTCTGCCCACAGCAGTCCTAAAATGAAAAAACGCATGTTTTGGTAAAACCAAGGTGTTTTATTAACTAAATTTGTGCAATTCAAAATTCTCACTTTACAAAGTGAGAGGAAGGACATTGTTCACTAAAAAACAACAACAAATCCCTGGGGAAATGAACTGTTGTCTCCAGAACACAAAAACATTTAAGTATATTCCTTTCTTCAGGGAAAGTATATTGTAAAGTCTTCTTAACTTGAAAACCCATACATATTGTCAACTACCACCATAATCCAACCATTAATACATCCTAGTATTAAAAAAATCAAATCTATCTCAATCATCCTGAATCACTCAAACCAAATACTATCAGCACACGTACAAAATTATATAAAATCATGAAAAGGGGGGAAAGAAGAGGAAAAAATACCTTTGAATACTTAAGTTATTTTTAGCAATGTTATAAAAGTTTCCAAATGCTGTTTTCAACCTGACAGCGTTGTTTGAGTCAGAAACTCTGAATATTTTGAGATATCCTCCTTATCTCTTCGAGAAGTCAATGCCTCCTACACACCCTATTTTTTTTCTTTGGGAACAAGAGCTTGTTAAGGAAGCCAAGAGACTACATGAAGGATTCCTTTTCCCAGTAGTATGAGCAAAATGCATAATCCCCAACAATTAACTTACTTCAACTCTGGCAGATTTTTAACACTGGTTGCTATATCTGATGCTTCGGGACAAAGTTTTTCCACTAGCTCCAAAGGACCAAAAAACGATTTGTTCTGTCCAATAAAACTCTTCTTCACTAAGGGAGCATACAGAGAGATTTGTGAGGAAAAATGACAGGCTTCCAAGTCCAGAATTTTAGACAAAATTTACTTTGTTAATTTGTCTTATCAGCTTATAACATGCCTGCAGAAAGGGGGCATTAACATACTCTGACAATTTAGGAGGCACAAAATACAGGGTGTACAAGGGTAACCACATAGTTATATCTGCATTACTGATTAGCATCATGTTTACAGAACTAATAATGCCATTCAGAAGTCAAGCTGGAGACATGACAGATTCCTTGAGCTGCCTCTCCTCAGCCTGGCAGCCAGTGCCCACCTTTGAGCCCGTGCTTGAGGCAGTGCTCCAGCACCACGAAGAACTGCTGCAGTGGTGGGAAGTCAGAGTCCAGGGTCCGGCCCAGGCTCAGGGCTGACTGGATGAGGATTTTGATGCTGAGCTTCATCATGTTCATGAGGTTGGCACGCTCCTCCATGGTGTGACACCGTGTACCTGGGGGCACATGGGTGGGGAAAGGAAGGCTGCTTTACAGTCCCAGAATTAAACAGGCTGGAAAAGACCTCTGCGATCATCGAGTCCAATGTATGATGAAACTAGGCCAGGGCACTGAGTACCAGATCCAGTTTTTCATTAAACAGCTCCAGGGACAGTGACTCCACCACCTCCTTGGGCTGCCCCTTCCAATCTATAATAAACTACCTTTCTGTGAAGAAATATTTCCTAATGTCCAACCTAAACCTCGCCTGGTGCAGCATAAGACTATATGCTGTAATCTTATCACTGGTTGTCTGGGAGAAGAGCCCGACCCCCACCTGACAGCCTCCTGTCAGGGATTGTAGAGTGATAAGGTTATCACCCTGATTCTCCTTTTCTCCAGACTAAACACCCCCACTCCCTCAGCCGCTCCTCAGAGGAGCTGTGCTCCAGAACCTTCCCCAGCCCTGCTGCCTTCTTTGGGCCCGCTGCAGCCTCAATGCCCCTCCTGAACAGAGGGGCCCCGAGCTGATCACAGCACTCGCGGTGTGGCCTCTCCAGTGCCGAGTACCTGGGGACAATCTGCACGGAGACGCTGCGCAGCTCTTAAAGACCCCTGGCCGCGGTGCCCCAGCCGGGCCTCCATCCTGCGGCGGGGGCGAGCTGGGTAAACCCCCCCTCAGCGCCGCGCCCGGCCCCGGTGTGGGGGACACGGCCCCAGCCCCGGCCCGCGGGGTTCGTACCTGAGCGGCGGGGCCGGGCCGGGGCCCCGGGGCTGAGGGAGCCCGGCCCGCCGCGTTACCACGGCTACGGCGCGCGCGGTGGGGCCGGGGGCGGGCCGGCCGCCATCTTAGAGCCGTGTGAGGGGCGCGGGGCGGGCTCGGCCCGGCCGGGGCGTGTTGTAAAATGCGGAATTATGTACAGATTTACTTAAAGAAAGGATGTTTCTCGATCTTCGTACGATTTTAAGCCTAAGCAAAAATTAGCGTGATTTAAGCCGTGGAACATCAGCTAACGAGCAAAGTGTAAGTGACGCCCAGGTGTTACAAAGGCGAATCACTGGTAGGTAGAGTTGCCTTGTTAAGGATTAGGGCTGGACATGCTTCAGTGACCTGAGGCCTAGGGGAGGTTAATAAAAGGATGTAGCACTGATAGTGGACTCAAAGGATGCGGAATTTATGCGCTGCAAGGACGGCCTGAGGCTGAGTCAGGAAGGTTTAGGTTGAGATCAGGAAAAAGTTCCTCACCCAGAGGGTGGTGGGGCAGTGGAATGGCAGTGGTAACAGCACCAAGCCTGACAGAGCTCAAGGAGCATTTGTACAACACTGTCAGACTCTTGGGGATGCTCCTGTACAGGGCTAGGAGTTGGACTCAATGATCCTAGTGGGTCCTTTTCAGCCCAGCATATTCTAGGATTTGATGACATTTGGCAGAACTCCCCAGATAAGGAAGAAGCTCATAAAGCCAAGGTAGCAACTGTGCTCAATCAGCTCTGACTGGGTAGAAGGTAATTCTGGCAGGGGCAGATTGTGACCACTGACCCAAGAAACTCACTGACCCAAAAGAACAGATAGCCTGAGCATGCAGACTAATGAGCACGGGAAGTGAGGATATCATTGATCAACAGAAGATAGAATGGTAATTAATAAGATAACGAGGGAATTTGTAACCAATGAACATTAATACCTAAAGCCTAAAATACTGAAAAGTTTTGGTAGTTGTGATGGCTTTGTGGATTTGCCACCCAGTCCCCTTTCTGTGCAAAACCATAAATAAATCAAATCCCTCCACTCTATGCATGGATTGGCCTCTTGCAGACCAAGTGAAAGAACCTGTTTTGGGACAACAGGGGGAGTGGGACCAGGATCAGCTCCCTTGCTTCTTAAGGCACCTACAGGCTCTGACAGGAGCTGCCAACCACAGCCCAGTGGCCACCAAAATCACATTTTAAGCCACTTCTGTTCAGCAGGACAGTCTTGCTGTCACCTGTGGGTCACACATGGCCACACTCTGCAGAAAAAGCAGTGGCAGAAGCCCCAGCCCTGTGTCAGTCACACCCAAGATGGTTAACAATGTTTTTAAGATCGTGCAAAAGTCTCTCCAGTGTTTTCCTTTTTGTGCACACAATGTTAATTTAGGGTTAAAAGTGAGCAAAACTCCTCCTAGTGTCAGAAGAGGGAAATCAGAGTCATTCTAATCTAACTGACCTTAATAACCACAATACACACAAAATGCTGTCATCTCTGCATGCTACTCTATAGCTCATTGTATATATACTATATACAGTATATACAACAGTATATACAGTATATAATCAGTATACATTATATTACAGATATACATATATATAGAAGGAGTATACTGTATATTGCCTGTAGCCTCAAAACTGTATATGATGTGTTGACATGAGGCTGAGGATTAAAAGCACCATAATATTTTGAATTTTGATCTCAATATTGTCAGGTTACACATTAGGAACAGAAAAAAAGCTGCACAAACAGAAAACCAGAAACTTTGGGGTGCTCCAAAGCAATGTTAACCATTTTGATTGTTTTTTGAATTTGAATTTTTACTTACCAGGAATACTTTGTCTCTACACCTTGCTCAAGATACATATATTACCCACAAGACCATGAATGAAAATCTCTTTATGAAAACAATTTTAAACTGAGTAGTGTCTTAATATCAGTTTGCATTAAGTTAAATAATTACTTGAACAATATTTTTTAGGCTGTTGCAAATTTACACATCTTTTGCAAAACTGTGCAGGTTGGTACATGCAAAATAAAGAGGCATTAGACACACTACCAAAGCCAAGCTTTAAAGATTAGAAATCAGGTTACCCCAGTGCAAAAGATCAGAGATGTGATGCTGCAATCTTTAAGAATGCAGTCACACAGTTTTGTATCTTATTCAACTCAAGAGATTTATTTCAACATCTTTTTGAAGCCACATGCCTTGTTTACTGTAATTATTGAGCACACTTTGAAGTCAGAAAACACTGAAGCACAAAGGAAAGCTCACAGTTCTCCATCCCTTGGTCTTTGGGACTGCAAGTCTTTCTTGATTTGTTTTCTTTCTTTTGAAGCTTCTGGCCTCTCTGCAAGGCAGGACACAGTGGCAGACACTGGTTTTAGGATGGGGTTTATGTGTTTAGAATATGTGATCAACAGATATGAAGTAGCAGACAGAGGTTATAAAATCTCTGGAAAAAGATTACAGCAGGCAACAAGCTCCAAGTTTTCTACAAGTGGTCTTGCAGGCCTTGGCTTATTTCTTAAACATGGCTGCTTTAATATTTAAGTGCTTGGTCAAAGGTAAGTAATATTGAACAGGCAGAACAGGTGCCTTAGCACCTGTTCACATTTCATATACAAGTTATTAACTGATTTTTCATACAGAATTTTCCATAAAACTTATTAACATATTGTCCAAATCCTTTGAACAACGTGGGAAGGTTGTGGTGTGTTCCCTTACTTTACAAGGAAGAAGGGGAAAGACTATGGTAAAAGTTCTGTAAATATGGGAGCTTCATTTCAGGTAGGAGAATATTTTTCCCCTGCCCCTTGCCAAATGCTGTGTGCTGTTTCCAATTACATCTACCCACAGCAATATTCCAAAAGCAAACAAAGAAACTGGGATATTCTGCACTTTGTCAGGTTAGATCCCAAGTGTGCAAGATGGGCACTCAGGAAACAAACCTGTGTGAAGTTTGGTGCAAGACTTTGGGATACAGGGAAAGAAAAAAGTCTGTTTTTTCAAGACAATTAATCTTCAACTCTGACTATGCAACACTGAGGGATTTTCACAAAAAAAATGAAGAAATCCATCAGCAGTAACATCATCCCATGCTGTCACAACTCAACTGCATGGAACTTCCCTTTGAATACTCAATACCATTAAAAACAAAAAGGTCAGCACCAAACAGAGCAAAACTGAGCTCCAGTGCTCCAGAACAATTCAGCACCAGTCTGAGACTCTGGAGTACAAGGCTCCAGGCCCAGCTTCTGCTGCATTTGAATGGGTTTGGGTTTTTTCCCCCCACATTATAAATATTGCTGAGATTTATTTTCCATATGATTCAACTAAAGCCATTTTAATTAAGTTCTAAGATACCTGTTTCACAAATCTGTAGGGCTGCTAGATCTACAAATGCCAATGTTGAACAAAGCAATATGAGGTTAAACTGAAGGCAGTTTTAGTGTAGTTAAAAAGTAATTTATAACAAATCTGTAACTTAGTTTGCTGGGCTAGTCTCTGACATGAAAGGTACAGAGATTCCTTCCCGGAACCAACAGCACTCGAGGGAGGATGTGGAATTTTGAGAGATCCCTCAGTGCAGCCAGGCTGCTAGACCTTTAAGGAGAAGGAGAAAAGGCAGCAAAATAAACAAAAGTAAATTTCTTCAAATATAAGAGTTTAGGCTTCTTCTGGTTATAAAGCATTTCTTAAATTCTATATCTCTGTCACTTATTTAATTTTACTTCAATACAAAACTGCAGCATCTTAAAAAAAAAAATAAAGAATTCAAAGTAACACCCATGCACCACTGACACGACCCAGCAGCACTTACGGGAGCGAACTCATTTGCGCACCACAAAAGCGAGTTTACTAAAGAAGCGGAGCCGTACTTGTCTTTGCCGGGCTGTCACTGCTGCCGGGCTTGGACACCAACCCCACCAGGGATGCGGACTTCAGGGCGCTGCCATAGCCCAGCGCCAAGTTTTCCGAGGCTTTCCTGGCCAGAGACAAGATCGGAGCAGACCACCGCGCTTCCTCCGGTTTCGCCTTCTCCTCGTTCCTCAGCTCGGCCGCGTCAGGGAGCTGTTTTTTGTCAATAATCTCAAAGTCTTCCTCCTTTCCCGCGGCGGGCGCGGCGCGGCGCTCCCCAGCAGCCATCTTGGACGGGTCACATGACCGCGGCTCGGGAGCCGCCCCCGCCCCTGGTGAGGGCCTGGGGCAGGGACCGGGGACCGGGGGCCGGGAAGGGAACCGGGAGCCGGGGCAGATCTCGGGAACCAGGGCACGTCCCGGGAACCAGGGCACGTCCCGCAGGCAGCGTGAAGCACCTGCACACAGAGGCAGGGCTGTAACACAGGCCTGGCCAGGACAGAACACTTCCCTTGGTATTCAGAGTTAAAGGGCGTGGAAGATGAGGAAAGAGTTCACCTTTGAACAAGCTAGGAAAAGAACAGAAAGTACAGGTTTTTACTGCTATCTGTGTCCCCAGACATAGTTTTCAATAAAAAAATTAATGTGTTTTGACGTCTCAGATTTGCACAGTTCAGTTGTGACAGCTTAACGAGATCTCTATTACTCTGCCTGTGAATCAAGTCGCTGTGATTTGAAGTGGAGGATTGGTATGACAGGTGCACTGCTGTGAAAAGGAATTGTCCTCGTCACTGACAGGAAAACAACTGCTCAGTAAAGCCACTTCATTAATGTGTATGGGCTGGGTTAGGTAGAAAGTTGTATCACGAAGGGGAACTGAAATTACCCCACTATGAAGATTTGAATCTCGCTGTGTGCCTCAAATATTGATGTAGCCTGCTGATGTATGGTCTGTTAACTGCTTTTCCATGCAGCAGCTGCGTGTGCTTGAGATATGTCACTCGTTTAGTCACGAGGTAGTGGATGCTGCATATGAGCTTTTTATGCTACATAGAGGAAAGACTTTTGGGTGGTTTTTTGGGGGGGAGCTTTCTTTTGTGGTTTTTTTTTGGTTTTTTTTTTTTTGTTTTTTTTTAAGAAATAGGAGAAGGAGGCTAGAATAGGAGAGTTGAAGGTCAATTTAGTCTTGCAGCAATATAAATCTTCTTAGCTATATATAATTTTTTTCCTAATATAAGCTACTTTATGATTGATTCTGTCTTCTTGGCTTCTTCGACACTGAAAATTCAACAACTTGTGTTACACAAAGCACACAGAAGCTCTTGTGTTTTTGTTGAGGATTCAGAGATCAGCAGCCTCTTATTCACCCATGATTCAGATGAGCTAAGTATAGGCTTTAAGCTACTTTTGCTAAAGGCTGCTAGAGTTAAGTTCTGCTCCATCTTGTGGACTCCAGCAGTATTGGGCTGTTCGTAAGGAAGTAGCTCAGCTCTGTACGTTGCTGCCTTGCAGTTGAATGTATGAATATACCTCTTGACAGGAGTGAGACTTGATAGTGATTTTCTGCCTTTCATTAACTACCCAATATTTGAGTCAGAGTGGAGAAGGNAAACGTTTGCTGCACATGATTTAATTGTGCTTCACTTACTACTATTTGGTCAAAATTACTTAATTGGCCACCGATTGCTTTAAATGCCCTTTGTCCTCACACTTTTTATTTTAAGGCAAGAAGTCTTGTGGCATTATAAGGGAGCCCTAAGTTAAAGAGATTTGTTTTGTTGACAAAGTACAATTTCTAAGGGGTCTTTTGGGGCAGCCAAAGAGGGTGAAGTTAATACAGAATACAGCTTTAAGCAATTAAATAAAAAATGAAAAAACTCAAAAACAAAAGTGATGTAACTTTGGTTTCAGTTCAGTGATTTATCAGGGAGGGGCACTGTGCATGAATAACTTTGATTACTTTTAGCTTGGAGATTGGGCTTGTTTTGGTCTCCTGCAGATGATGGTATTTCACCATTCTCTTCTTTTTGCAGACCACTGATCCAGCTCTTGCCACTCATGTGAAGATGAACAATATTTTCTTTTGAAAACCCATTTGGTGGCTAGTTTTTGTCTGCCATAAATGTCAGTTCTATGTAGTTAGGCTCACTGAAAAGTTAGGGGACTAGGTGACCCACTTATTACTTTTTGCTTTTCCTAACTGTAGAAATCAAAGTGTTTCTAAAGAAAAAATACCATTATGAAGCTGAGATAAGTAGAGTTTTGTTCTTTTTTCATGCAAATCTTGCACAGCCTTGTTTGGTTTTACTGACCCCCTCTTCTTTGTCTTCTTATGTGAAAGAATAAAAACTCACTTTTGAAATACTTAAAAATAATTAATTCAAAGTATAGAAAAAGATTATTCTGGAAGAATTCCTATTTTAAACAGGAAATTGTACATTTACTATAAATGTCTGGCTAGCAGAATGAAAGAGAATTAATTTTAGAATAGAGAAACTAAATTTTTATTCACTGATACTTAGCAAGATATTTTCTTTGGCTAATTCCTATTTATCTCAGATTTATTGTTTTTCTGGGAGGTAATGTTTAAGGAATTTTTTTTTGCCATTTAACATTTCCAGTTAATCTCACACTATAAATATTTTAAAACAGCAAAATGCCACCGTGTGCTAAAGGGTAAACTTTTGTGATTAGCTGTTATTTATACTTTGCATTCCTATAACTTTTTCAGTCAGCAAAAGAGATTATATTGCAAATGATCCAGTTGAGTTTTTGACCTTTAAAACGCTGGTGGGAATAAATACCAAGTGTAGCTGTAGTTGGGAATAACATAACCCCCCCTAAATGGTGTGTTATGTGTTTGAGAGCACATTATAGAAGTTTTACAGATAAAAATCACATTTTTACAGTATAAATACAGTATTTGCTGAGAATTCAGTGCTTGCTGAGTAGAGCTGCATCTACAAGTCCTGAACCACCACTTTGTGTGAGCAGGACAAGAAGCTGAGCATGGACACAGTGCAGCCATCCCGAGTCACCTCCCAGTGACTGCAGCAGCACCAAAGAGCAGGAAAATGTTCCTTGTACTCTTCTCTTCCTCCCCATTCCTCAGACAACTGAAACATTCTTCCCTCTGGCTACTGGGGTGAGTGAGTGACACTTAAAAAATGGTATCAGGAAATAATAACGTTTCCTTTGGGACATCATCAAAGAAAACCCCAAACCTTCAACAACTTCCATGTCCATGAAGAAAATTCCTCCCTTATAAGTGATTAAGTAATTAGAGAAGT
>WBNQ01037779.1:0-22814 GCA_013401375.1 Spizella passerina | reverse complement strand
TAAGGAAAGGATTTTCCATAAGTGATGTCTCCGACAGAAAGGCAGCAAAGGAACTGCACTGGAGCAGTGACAGGGTCCCTGCCAGGCCCCAGACAAGCCAGAGCTGCTTTTCATTGTCAGGTGGAGGAAAGGTCCCACAGCGGGCTCCTGGCACAGTCTGGGTTTCCTTCAGCAGAGCAGCACAAGGCTGAGAGCAGCTCCATGTGGGGGGAAAAAGGGCTATTGGAATTACAAACACCATTCAAGGAGAGCTGGGATTAGCTGGGTTTTACAGACAGTTAGGACGAAAGCTGAACTTTATTACTTCTGCCTTTTTCAGTTGCCTCTGGCCTATTCAAACTTCATGACACTTAAAATTAGATTGAAGTCTAAGCTTCTCTAAATTGGGAAGCTGAAGTCAACAGGGAACAGGGAAGAGAGACCAACAACTCTTTTACCTTCATTGATTAGATGATAAAAAATATGATTTCCCTTTAAAGGTTCTGTTGATTTAAGTGTCTGAAATTCACTGATGTGCAATAGAGTTTTTAATAGTACACATGTTCCTGGTAAATCTTCATAATCAATTTTCTTTATGCTCTTCTCTTTCATTTTCCATCATAATCATCTTTCCTCAACTCTCCTCAGCAAGTAATTCTGAATTTCAGGCTTGTTTGCAACCTGCTGACCTCTCCCCACCCCCAATATGAAACCTATGAATAATCATTGAAAGCGTGTCATAAATAATTGTGTGTGAACTGCAGCCAGTAATTAAATATTAGGATTCTGCTCCTGTTGCTGGGTGAACTCTTGTTTTACAAGGGTAAAAGAAGCCTTCAAGCAAGTTACTAGACCTTTGTATGGCTCAAGTTATCTTGGATTACATGATAATTTCTTACAGCAAAATTCATGTTTGGTTATTTAAGCTGAGACCAAAAACAGATTTCCGTGGCAGAAATAGTGAGGGCATAAGGAGAAAGTTCAGCACAAAGGTTCAAACCTTGCTTAATAACCTTATTATTATTTAATTTCCTTCCATCCCCTGGGATCTGTGGGATGGAGAAACCTGTCATTGCTGTAACTGCAGGTCTGGTTCAGGTACAGACACCACGGCTCAGGATGCTGCTGCTCCCCTGGAGTTTGGGAAGTGCTGCTGTGTCCATGGCAGGGGCACTGCTGGCTCTGTGCTGCTGTGCTGAGCAGGAAAAGCCTGTCCCACCCTCAGCAGCCTCTCAGCCTGTCTGGCTCCAGGTGCTTTTTTAATCCCTGACACAGGTCAGGGCCCTTCTCTGAACAATGAGGTTCACTGTGGCCACATTTGACACTGGGACTTCATTGTCACAATCCACAATCACCTCTCTCTGTTTGCCTGCACCCTCAGCAGCTGCTGTGGGACCAGGATTGGGCTCCAGGGGCTGTCCAGGGGCTGTTTCACTCCAGTTTCATCAGGACTGGGCTCCAGGGACTGTCTCCCTCCAGTTTCACCCAGACTGGGCTCCAGGGGCTGTCCAGAGGCTGTCCAAGGGCTGTCTCCCTCCAGTTTCACCTGCCAGGACTGGGCTCCAGGGGCTGTCCCACTCCAGTTTCACCTGCCAGGACTGGGCTCCAGGGGCTGTTTCGCTCCAGTTTCACCAGGACTGGGCTCCAGGGGCTGTCCCACTCCAGTTTCACCTGCCAGGCCCCAGCTGAGGTGCTGCCCTGCCTGGAGCTCTGCTCAGCTGCTGCTCCAGGAGCAGGCAGGATTCCCATGGAGTACCTGTAGCCCACCTGCAGTCCTGCTCCTTGGAGTATCCCAGGCTGCACTAAGTACCCACAGCTGGGCAGTTCCAGTGACACAGAAACAAGGACACCCGTCCCAGGGGGGAATGAAATGGCTGCCAACACAATTATCAGAGAACCATGGAATGGTTTGGGTTGGAAGGGACCTTCAAGCTCATCTTGTTCCATGGGCAGGGACACCTTCCTCTAGACCAGGTTGCTCCAAGCAGGCCTTGACTTCTTTTCCTCCACACCACCCTTACATGACAGATAATTTACTAGTTGCTTTATACTCTATATTTTATTTTTTAACACACTGCCTTTGTTGTTCATTTGTTGTCCATTTCTGCCCAATGCCTCAACTCAGCAGCTCTAGGGAAAACCAATTTATCATCCAGGTTTTGGAGCTACCCCAAGACATGATCCATTCATCTTCTCTCTTTCTTGCCATGATTCCACTGTTTTTCCTTATTCTGTGTCCTCCGCATTGGTTTTATGCTTTTTATGACTCAGTTACCTAGCTGAAATATCTCTTTTGCTCTCCCTTTTATGAGATGTATTAGGAAAGACTTGCCAAGGCCGTGCAGATCTCACAGTGCAGCCTCTCCTTGTTCAGCACAGCACTCTAAATATTACACAGGGTACAGACACAAGGCTTGCACTGCCTCCACAGGTACAATTCTCACCCAGGTCTGATGATTAAAATAGAATCTCTGTTCTGACTGTCAGCCAGCTGATGTTCTGGGCAAGGCAGGCAGGTGTGATGAGAATCCCTCCTCTGTGTGAGGCTGTATTAATGTGCAGGCTGGGTTGTTGTGTGACTGAGCCCTTGTGCTGGTGTGGGATGGGAGCGTGGATTTCAGCTCCTTCTGGATTATTCATGGCAGGTCTCAGATTGTGAATCCTTGCATTTACAACCTCAGTGCCTCTCTGCTGTGGAGTCTTGTTGATTCCAATGTAAGTTCTCATGGTTTTGTGGTTTTGCTGTTCCAGCACATCCTGCCTTTCTCCTCATGCTCCACCATCCTCTGTTTGTAGTCTGACTGCCCTACCACGAGCCCCACAGGCTGTGGGAGTTGTCCCAGCTAAGTGAGGCTCTCCTCAAGCCACTGAGGGCACAGGAGTGATTCCAGAGAGTAACTGCAAGTACCTAATTAAGGTTCCTCTTGGTATTCCCTAACTATTTTCCTATATGTATAAATACATATGTATGGCTATATGCCTAAATTCCAGTTGTCTTGTGTCACCTCTCACTTCTCACTGCCTTTTCCCTTCCTCAGCTAAAATCTTCTCTGGTTTTTCCAACTTGGCTTCCTCTTCCAGTTTCACTGTGTGCCTTATTCATCCTTGCTTCTGATTTGGGCTTACAAACTCCAGCCTTCGTGTCTAATATTTAGTGTCAGAGGCAGAAAAAGGTCAGTGAGAGATGAAGGGATGATGGATAGATGCAATGACCTGTGCTGGTACAGACATGTACACAATTTTGTCTTTGAACCCAGGGTTGCCTGGAAAAGTGTCACTGGAGGACATTTATTGGAGTCCTGTGGCTTTGTAACGTCAGGAGGAGAATCTCTGTTCTTTTATTTTAATCATCATTAATCTTCATAAATCTTCAGGAGGGTTTCGCTTTTGTTTGAATGAATTTTGCAACTTCCAAAGAAAATAGAGGCGGGGGAGTATAATTGAGTGCTTGTTTAGTGCCAAATTCATCTTAAAGCAGAGAATGCAAATGGCATAGCAAGTGCCGAATTATATATGATTAAAACTGCTTCAGCCCTTGCAAAGAAAAATAAAAAATGGCCTTTTTATTCACCGGTTAATCATGTACAAAAAAAAAAATTTGATGGAACAAAAATGAACTTAATCACAGAAAAAGGGGTCACAGTTGCTGCTTGACACATGGCTGGGATCCCCATCATAACCATGCAGCACAGAGCACGCTGGCATTTAAGTGCTTCAAAGAGGTGCATTAAGAAGAGAGTTCATTGATAAATGACCCTTTAAAAACGGGTGAGATTCTGTCCTTAGCAATGAATGCTCAAGGTCTGCACAGTTGTCTTGGCCCATCTTGGCTGCTCTTGTGTTTTGCAGGCAGAGTTGGAAGGTTTTCCAGTGCTTAGTTATATGGAATGATGTGCAGGACAGATAAGAGTGTTGAAACCGCTGAAGGCAGGATCCAAATCCAGTCCATTTTTGCTAACAATTGTTGGTCTGGCAGCAGTTCAAACTCAACACCCGTGGACTTTTCTGATCCAGCAAGTGTCAGAGATCAAACAAGGAAAACGTAATTTTCTCCTCACTTCTCTACAGCAAGAGCAAGGGCCTGAAAATGACTGCTGGACCCCGCTGAACCAAGAGCATCAGACATTTTTAGGGCTGTTTGATGCCGTGGGCATCACAGCTCCCCCGGAGAGCTGGATGAACTCAGTGTTCCCAGAGCTCTGTCTCTGAAGGCATTGCCCTGATGTTGTTATTGGCAGCGTGGACAGGGATGCTCCGTGCTCTGCCTTCCAAGCTGCTCCGGGCACAGGGGAGGCTGTGGGCTGTGCAAATGGGCTCAGCTTGCCCTGGAACAGCAGTTCCCTCATATCCCTGCCAGGGATGGCAAAGGAGGATATGGACCTCCAGCATGTGCTCTAAAAACCCAGCCACCTTTCTGCAGCTTGGTGTGTCAGTGGGAGCCAGTGGATAGAAACAGAGTGTTAGCAGCTGTGTTGGAGCCTGGTGAGGCAGGGAGGAGCTACCCAGGGAGTGCTGGCCAGGGTCACCTTCCCTGTCCCAGCTTGCTGCAGCCCCAGTGTTCAGCCTTGAGGAGGGAGCTGCCTGTTCTGAGAGCCACCCTTCACACAGACACAGTTATTCCCCTGCCATTTGTGCCTGTCTCCCGTGTGGTTTGTTTGATTTGGAGGTGCCTGTCCTCGGTTCACAATCCACAACTGCCACAAGGAGTGCCCTGGAAGGTGTCACAGCGACAGAGAATGGGAAGGGACCACGCGTACAACCCCCACAGCTCCAGCAGGGGAGGGAGGATGCAAGAGTTGCTTCTGACAGGTGCTTTTGTGAACAATTCCACTGCTAGGGATTAAACAGACCCTCCATAATCTGTTCCACTTTTTAACTTCCCATGTAGCATTTTTCTTAATATTGATCTAAATCTCCCTTGCTGCACATTTACTCGGAATTACATCTCATCTCATGTCTCACAACAGTGGAGGGATATCTATCACTGTCCACATCTAAAATGTCTTGTTTATGTATTTGAGTGCTCTGATCTTGTTTCTTCACAGCCTTCATCCTAAACTACATAAGTCCTTTTCTTTCATCCTCACCTCAGCCTACAAACCATTTATAATTTTAATAAAATTCCTCTGGGATCTTGTCATCTTCCTTAACATGTGTTGTCCTATCAAAAGATGACCCAAACTCCAGCTAAAGCCTTATTGGAGCTGAGAAGTGCAGAATAATTGCTTCCTGTGATAAACACATACCACTTATGCCCCAGACCACATGTTTTCTGGTTTTCATTCTGTTTCTTTTCCCCGTTCAGCCTGTGACCCCCTCTCTCCCCACAGCCATATCTCCTTTGCTTCTATTTCCTAGCTTTGCTTTTCCCTCCTGTCCTTTCACACTCACATCTCCCAGTGCCACTTTTGCTTCTGGTCAGTGTCATCCTCCTGATTTCATATACTGCCTTGAACAGACCAAGGTAATTTTGAATTCCAGTCTTGTCTTGCCCATTGCTTGTGACCCCTCCTCATCTTCTGTCAGCCACAAATTACAGAAATCTGTTCTCTATTCCATCACTGGAGCCATTATGGGGAATATTGAACAGTGCCAGACTCAGGACAGACTCTCAGACACCTCTGAGTCTGAAAATGTGCCTTTTCTGGTTTTGGAGCTCTGTGTTCATGAGCACCCACTTGACTGTGAGTGCTCAGAGACCACTCACACTTGGACCTGTGCCCAATATCTTGGAGAGGTCAAATCCCATGTCACACCTGCTTTCCTGGACAGTGTTATCCATGAGGTTGATCCATAATTCATCTGGTTCTTTTGCCTGCTTCTTTCTTTTTCCACTCCTTTGGGATCTCATTCTTCATAAGAATTGGAAAGATAAAGATGTTACCTTTCTACCATCTCTAGTAGCTCACATACACAGACTCTCTGACAGGGTCCAGCAGCCCCTGGGAGAATGTATTTCTGTGTAAGCAATTCTGTGGCATGAGGGGAAATTTTAAAGCAGAATTTGGGGAGGAACATCTCTTATTCTGTGGAGAGTGTGGTGGGACATGACAGAAGCAGGCTGGATGTCATTCTGAAGGTCTTGCCCAAAAGGGTCCATGTCCTCAAATTGCTTTATCTCCTTGGAGCTCTTGCCCCTCATCACCCATCACATGTTCTGACCTGTTTCACAGCAGAAGTTCAGGATCTTGTTCTTGGTTATGCCAGAGAGGGAGAACCCGTGGCATGAATGTTCCATCCATTTCTGTTCCCAGTTTACGAGTCAGCAGCTGTGGGGCAATGGATCACCAGCAGAACCACCCCTCTCCTCACCCTCAGCCTCACTCCAGCAACTCCTTTTTGGTCAACAGCTCCTCCTGGGCTGCAGCCAGAGACTACAGCAGATGGAGAGACCCTTGTCAGTGGGAAAAGATGTGAATGACTGACTGATATCTGAAAAATGATACACTGCAAGGAAGTGTTGACCAGGGGGAAAAGAGAAAATAAAACAGTGTTGAGATGTCTTTAATAGCACTGGTGAGCAGGGCACAGAAATCTGTGCTGTCAGATCCTGAACCCTCAGTGCCTCAGCCTCCAGAAACGCTGCTCTGCTCATGAGGCAGAAGTTAAGGGAAGGGTTGGGACTATCTGCAAACACTGAACACAGTTTTTCAAAATAGAAGTCACTGCAATATGCCTGCCCCTGGGAGCAGCAGGAAAGAAGCACAAGTCCCTCAGATGGAGATTAGATCCCGAACAA
Organism: Spizella passerina; assembly: GCA_013401375.1. NCBI lineage: Eukaryota > Metazoa > Chordata > Aves > Passeriformes > Passerellidae > Spizella > Spizella passerina. The sequence continues at coordinate 16,096 of WBNQ01037779.1, read as the reverse complement.
TTCAATCGGAATATCCAGAGAAAATGTTTTCCTTTGTGTACCAACAGAGGTATTTTGAAGACAATAGCTGGAGATGTGGGGTTTCTTCATGCTGTGATCTGCCCCTCTTGGGTCTTTGCAAATTGCCCTGACTAAGAAGACTTTGTAAGTCTGCATTTCCAATGCCCCTGATGGGACGTGTTCCTTATAAAAATTTCCCTCTGGTTTTTAACTTGCTCCTATGGTTTTTGACAGGAAAATGCAAGAATTATTTAAAGGAAATAAGGACATTGCAGTCCACATAGACTGGGGGGTAGGGGAGAGGGCAGCAGAAGGGTCAAAAAATAGGGCATGGCAAAAGAAATCTAATTTGAAATTAGAAATGTGGGGTATTTGGGAGAAAGTGGAAGTGAATTGACGTATACACAGACTCTGGCCAAAGCCATGTGAGTACAGAAATGCTGCTTTGACAGCTAAGAAAGATTTGCAGGGTTTGGCTCCTGGAATTAAATGAGCTCTGTTCTTTCTGGGCTGTTATTCAGGATTCCAAGTGAAAGAGGAGTGCTAGCGTGGACAGGGAGTTTTGCCAGCCAAAGAGAGGAAAGCAAGCACCTGAGTTTGGGCAAGCTGTGCCAGACAATTAGAGAATAGTTTGGGCTCTGAAGAGATCTTTAAAGGTTGTCTGTACAGCCCCCTGCAATGAGCAGGGACATCTTGCATTAGATCACACTGCTCAGAGCCCTGTCCAACCTGATCTTGAATATTTCACCTCAAGATCAACCACCTGGCCAGTAAATCCCTCTGTGAATGACTCAGACAGTGTGACAGAACTCCTGGGTACTATGGTGGAATTGTTTCCTCAACCACTCTGCAAAATCCACCTTCATGTACAGAGGGATGCCTTTGCTGCAGGAGCTGCTAATGAAAAATATTCAGGTAGGGGAAATGGTTCTCAAAAAAAAATTCACCTGTGAGAAGATAGGAGGGTGTTCAGCTTTAATTTTCCAGCTGCATCCATGGCATTTGAGGAGTGTAAACCAGGAAAACTGAGAGCAGGCACTGCTGTCCTGGGAGTGTTTGAGCATCATTCTTGAGTGCTGGTGGAGGACTGCACAGGCCGTGGAAATCTGGTGGAAGAGATTTCTCTCATCTCAAACTTCAATGGGAATAAACTTCTGGGAGCCATGGCAAAGGAGAAGACACTGCAGAAAGCTTTTAGCAGTGCCACTGGCAGGAGGCTTGGGAGCTGCCTATCAATCCACATCAGAGCTTTCTGTCACTGAGAGCACAGGGCACAGTGCAAGATTAGCAGTGTGAGTGCTACAGCCCTGAGGGACTCTACAGAATCTGTGAGGCCATGAAAATCCACTGCAGTGGCCACCAATGCCCATAGGGATGGAAGAAATAGATTTGTGTGAAACGTGTCAGTAGTTTCTGCCTTGGAGACAAAAACCATTGAGGCTGGGTCAGGTGTGGTGGACCTGTGGGACCATCCATGGCACTGAGGCTGCATTATTAGAGACACTCATATTATGTTACCCCGTAGGAAACAATAAACCTTTATGTGGCACATATGGGCTTCCAGAAGTGGTCATTTTTTACATCAGTGCACAGTTAATTAATAGGACTTTGCAAGATTTTGAGGAGCTGGTGAATGCCAGAACTCTTCAGTCAAATGATTTGAAGCAAAGTGGAGCTAAAGGAGTTTAAAAAACTCAGATATTTAATTCTATATGTGTATAAAACCATTACAGGCACTGAGAAAGATCTGGATCTCACTCTGCTGGACTTAAGCAGACTGCCTTTAAGGCACTGGGTGTTGTGAGCTGACATTTTGCTCAGAAAGATGACTATTAGGCTGCCTTGCTTATCCAAACCTGGACTGGGAAGCTGAGCTGATCTTGATGCACAGATAGAGAAATAAAAATACATGTACAAAACCAAGTGATGTTTGAGGAGCTCAGTTACTTCAGACTCTGTGGCTGATGACTCCTGAATGCTGCTTTAGTGGCAGACGAGCATCAAATGCAACATGAGAAGGATTTTTGCTTGTAAAAGGAGAAGATACAAAGGATTTAATGATGAGGTTTCAAAGCCCTGTGGATGTGGCACTTGGGGACATGGGCAGTGCAGGGGGAATGGTTGAACTTGGTGACCTGAAAGGGCTTCTCCAACCTAAATGGTTCTGTGATTCTGTGTGCAGGCCAAATATTAGACTTGAAGCCACAGAAAGACAAGGGAACAAACTTCTTGCTCACCATCATCTTTCAGGTGAACAGGGACAAGTGTGAGCCCTGTCCAGCACAGGGGGAGATCTCTGGATGGGGAGCATGGCAGGTCAGAGGTGGGAAAGATCACAAGGTGATGTGACTGAGCAGACCAGACAGAGTTAGACCAAAAAAGGAGCTGTCTCCTGGTTCTAGGCTTGTTTTGCTGTGCCTCAGCAGAGAATCTTTATGTCTTTACCATGGGCCAGGACACTTTAAAGTCAAATTTAGGGGGAACTTGAGGTCTTATATATCTAATGTAAGTACTTAAAGATCACCTCTGGCCCTTGAGACCTCAGTTGTCCTTACTGCTGTCTGCTAGATGTTCTCTCACCTTGGCATACAAGGAGCTGACATCCAGAGACCGCCAGTTATCCAACAAGATGGGATAACTGTGGGATACAATGCACCAGTGTTGAGTCCCTGGTGATCACAACCCCCAGTCACCCTGTCTGGTATGCTGCCTAGCTTTGGGAGTGGGAGAGCCTCTGTTCCAGCAGAAATCCAGGACTGAAGCTTCCCAATACACCAATATCGTGGTGTCCCCAGATTTCGGCAAGGAATGAATGTCACGGATCATTTTCTCTGCCAAAACTTGCAGCTGGTTTTGTGATCTGTGTTTCAGATTCCCAGTATTGCAGAATAACCTGTACCCACTTTGGGATTTCATGGATCCACAAAAGTTTTAAGCCTTCTTCCTGGTCTGATGGATTAAACGTATTTAAAATAGATACACAACTATTTGCAACCAGGTCATGCACTGAGCGTGATGGTCTGCATTTCATCCTCCTTTCATAAGAATGTTGTTTATAGCTGATTTGGTGGTTAGTCTGGCTGACTCAGTCCAGCAGGATGGGGCATTCCAGAGGCATCTTTAGAAAACAAAGGCTGAAGCCTTGTCAAAAAGGATGTGTTAGTGTAGGGGAGCAATGATATCTAGGGAGACTTTACCCCAAGTCATCATGAAGGCTTTCATGATGAATTCTGTTCTCCTTAAGGGTAATGGAGACATGATACAACTTGTCATGGTATCTGGGTGTCATGTATAAATCTGTGATAAACAGCCAGGCAGATGAGAGAAATGTTTTCTTTGGGTTTGAGTCCATTCAGTGAATGGTTATCTCCTACATGGATCAGCCATCAGAGCAGAAGGAAATATTCAGTGGGTGTTGCTGTGGTTATTTGTATCTCCTCAGTGCCTGTAAAGTCCTGTGTGGAGACACAGATCAAACACAGACAAAAGATTGCTCATAACATGGAGAGGAGGGGTGAAGGGTCAGAGCTGGAGGGACAGAGGATCAGGCAGCACATTTTTAATGCCTGATCAGGACACGCAGCACGTTATTGGCCTGAACTTTCCAGTATTGCTTTAACACCCTCAGACCCTGCATTCCTGAGATATTCTCAGCAAATTCCACCACCCCAGAGTTGGCTGGGAAGGATCACTAGGAGAAGATCCGTTTGCAGTGTGGGATTCCATTATGTGTGTGCTATGTTGGTAAAACCATCAAGTCCACAGAGGACTGTCAGCAGGGAGTGGTGGTGTCCTCCTCAGGGGAGCTGCTCTGACTTAACACAGGGGCAGCCCTCAGAGAGGTGATAGAGCATGGAACCTGCACTCAGATCAAGGCAAGACAGGTGGAAGGGAAGGAAACTTCCCCTTGCATGGAGAACAGCATCCCAGAGGAGGTTTCTGGGCTCTACAAAACCCAGGTGACAGCTCTGAGTTGTGGACAAGGCGTGTGGGATCTCATGGGAGGGCTGCTCTCAAGCAGGCTGGGGGAAGGAGAATAGGTATGGCAGAGCTATTCATTGGGGCTGCTCTGCAGGTATTTCAGCAGCAAATGGGAAATGAAATTTGAGCTGCGTACAAGAGTTTGCTCCTTGTGTGATCCTGAGCATTTGGCTATAAAATCATTACATGAAAACAGAGTTTAAACAAGGTTTAGCAGGGGCCATCTGCATTGGCCACCTGGGCCCATTCATGCATGACTATTGGTTTATGGATAGTTGGGAAATACTAGGAATATTTCTTCAAGACAGCCCTGATCCCCCTTTCTCCAGACTGAGCCCCTTTCCCAGTTCCCTCAGCTGCTTTTCATAGGACTTACAGTCTAGACCCTTCCCCGGGTTCATTGTCCTTTTTCAGACATTCTCCAGCCCTTCAAATGAGGAGTGTAAAAAGATTCCCCACTGAATTCATATTTAAACTGGAGGGGAGAGAAGGGAGATGCATCCCAAGGCCCCCAGTGGAACTGGTGTGGTTCCTGCTAAAACATCTAAAGCCCCAGTTGAGGAAGAAAGGGAGAGAGACAGGACTCTACGTTGGTGCTCTCCAGGCATTTTATTCGCTATTTCCAGCCCTCACAGAATCACCTTCACACTTCTGTACCCCAGACACAGCTGCACTTCCTTGAGAAAGGAAATTATGTCCTTGGAGGAGAGTCAGACCTGCTTGGTCAGCACAGTGCACTTTGAGACACCTATCTGAGAGGAGCTGAGGGTCTGTTAAAATGGGAAGAGACAGGATTTTCTCTTACTCCCACACTTGAGAAGTAGCTCTGGGTGAATGGCACTGAGATAAGAGTGAGCAGAAACAGATGTGGAGCACAGCTACAAACAGGATGTGAAAATAAACTCATTACTCCATCTGCCCACCGTAAACAGCGTGAAATTAGCAGGGAGTGAGAAATAAAACTCCAGACAAATGGCTTTTTAAAGGGAGCAGAGGGAGCTGGAAGGGCTGCTATTAGAAGAGCAGAGACTCAGAGAGCCCAAGCCATGCAGAGCTCTGTGCATATCCCAATTCCCTGGTTAGCCAAGGAGGAGGAAAATCCTGTGGCACAGAGCCTGCCAGGAGCTATTTCTGAAGGGAAAACCAGAAAGGCCACTCCATCTTTGGGAGAGAAGACCTAATATTGCTCTTGTCCCTGCCTGTTAGGAAGCACTATCAATTTTATAAGTCATGGAGATTTATCTTTTTCCCTAAGAGGTACTGTCTTAATGTTGCATAAAATTACTCTCTCAGGGGCAGTGTGAGGAGAAAAACGTGGTGTTATGTTGTCTCAGTTGCAAAGACTCTGCTAACAATAAAAGCCCCTGAATGATTTGGTTTTTAAGTGACACAATTACGGAACGGGTCATTCATGACACTGCAAGTGGCCTCAAGCACCTCTGTCATAAAGTCTGAATGGAGGTGTTTTATGCTGTGGGTTTGGGCTGTAAATATTCACCCCTGGCCTTTGTTCTATGAAGCAAGGCTTGGTTTGAGGATATATTTACTTAAAATTTTGCAGGAAAATTTCTCAAATGGTCAATCTGCTTGATTTATTCAAGTGAGATCCCAAAGTGTTTTACAGCTTTTACAGGCTGGTTGTGTTTATAACCATCCTGGGGAGTATCTTCTGCAATTCATGTAGCGGAGAAAGGGAAGGAAGGTCATAATTTCTATTTTAACCTACTTTTCTAGCAGCTGACAGGACACTGACAAAGTCATCTCTTCTGGAATACAGCCTGCTGGGCTTTATCCTCATTCAGAGGAGACCCTTTGGAAAAAGCCAGACTAAAATAAGTGAAGTATTTTTTCCTTTATTCCTATGGAATCTGCTCAGATATGTTCTCTAGCTCATTTTATGGATCTCAGTGAATGTGCAAATTGCCCAAATGATATTTCAAGGAAACTGGTTCCTTGTGTTCGAAGTTCTTCAGTATATGATAGCCCAAGGCAGAGTTTCCCACATGTTGGAAATAATTTCTCTCTCCACATTTGGCAGATCCAAACAAGCCTTGAGTGCTAAATAAACTAGGTCTATGAATAAATCAGGGGCAGGAGAACTCAAATTTGAGATAGTGTGAGATTTGAAATACCTGAAAGCTTGACATTGGCCATGAGGCACTTTGAAATAGTCTGCAGTTAGATGAAAGGTTTTTCATTTGAGATTCCACTGGGATACTTCAGGAGGAAACCTCCTAGTGGGTTCACCCAAAGTTTGTAATAAACATAATTGAAGTATCTGAACTCCAGCTGCTGCTTTCTACTCTAATCAAGAGCTACAGAGGCAGCTCCTTCTTAGCAAACACACTGTGACTGCTGAGGGAACAGAAATGGATATCCTGGGCTTGAGTGCTCAAATGGGAGGTGCAGAAATTAAGGAGAGGTAGCAGTTGGAAGGCAGAAAAGGGAACTTTATGAAGAGATCTGTAGAGTCTTGGAGAAAGCAGAGATTTCATGAAGCCCTCAGAGATGGAGATCAGGGACTCACATTTTTCTCAGGAAGCAGGACTTTCTAATATTGCCCAAGCTGGGTCTCACCAGAAGCAGACACTGGAGGGAATCAAAAATCAGATGGTCTTTTCTGTCGTTCCCCTTCTGGTTTCTACCCAAAGAGAAGACAAGTTATGTTAGAGACAGAGACTTCCTTTGGGAAGTATTGGAGAGGTTCTCCTTCAAGGTCATGACAGCAGTTTCTGTTTTGATAGTACAGCAGGATCCAAAATTACTGTACGGGCACTGCAACTGATTCTCCCCTTCCATAAACCAGGTTTGCCTCTTCCTCACTCTCCCAAGCTGTGGAGCAGTCCTGCTTGTCCTATGCCAAATGCTCCAGACCATCACACCAGTCCCCTGGGTGCCACCTGGTGCCACACAGCCACATCTGAGCACAGCTGACCCTGCCCTGTGCCAGGAGCAGCGATGCAGCCACGAGCCTTGGGCTGAGCACATCCCAGGAGCCAGCCTGGACATGTCCAGCCTGCTTTAGTGAGGAAGAGCAATAAATAATACGGGATAGGTCTGCTCCTGGCACTGAGGCACAGCACCACTGAGCCCTGATGAGCTAATTTATTGGTGTAGGTGTAGCAATGCCATCTTCCTCCCATGCTTTGGACTCTCCAAATGGAGAACACAGCATTTTGTGTTGGTAAAGGAACTTTGAAGGCAATTTACAAAAGCTTGGAAAAAGCCAAGACAGAAACAGTGGGAGGCCTGGGGAGACGGTGACAGTGAACAAGGGCCAACTGCTGGGATATATGTGGGCTGACTACATGTCAAAACACCCACACAGAGCCATTTATAGCTCCGGGAAGGTGTAGGCACAGTTAAACCATATTCAAAGAGCAGAGGCCAGGGTCTCTGTAACATTGGGCTACTGTTAACTTTGGAGGGCAGAAATGAGATAGAGAGCTGGGAAAGAAAGGATTTGAAAACATTTTTGTTCTCCAAGAAGGAAAAATCAACCACCAGAAACTGGTTAAGTTTCTGTCTCTTATAATCCTGCTACCAGGCTGATCCTGTCATAGAACCATGGCATGATTTGGGTTGGAAAGGACCTCAAAGCTCACCTGGTTCCACTCCTCTGCCATGGGCAGGGACCTCTCCCACTATCCCAGTTGCTCAGAGCTCCATCCAGCCTGGCCCTGAACACCGCCAGGAACGGGGCATGCACACCTTCTCTGGGCCCCCTAGAAGAAGGAGACTGTGTGTAGCAGGCTCCATGGAGCTGGCTAGGGCCCCATGGCAGGCCAAGACTTAACAGCAGGAATTGCTGAGTCATGATGAGACAGCAAAATAAGCTCCTGTCTTCTGCCTCTCGAACCCTAGCTTATCTCTGTAACCCCATAGGTCACTTTCCCCTAACCCCTAGTACTGTACAAGTTTGGATCCCCCTATACCCTATAATAAGGGGCTGTTTTATTTAGCCCGTTCAGGAGAAGAAGAGCTGTCGCTGGAACCCTTCACAGACCCCCACAATAAACCATTGCTGTGGAACACCAGGACTTCTCCTTCTCATCTCTCTCTTGTCTGCTTCCACCCCTAGCCCTCTGGCACTTTTGGCAAGCACGAGCTGAAATCCTAAGAGAGCTGATAATCACTAAAGAGCTGAAATCCACTTAGCTTGCCAAAGGTAGCCACGGCTTCGAGCAGTGTGGGTATTTGGGCACTCTGTCTCCAAGAGGGACTGAGTTATCTGGATAGGATTGCCTTGTTTGGGGATAAGCCTAATCTGAGCACCAGGGGTCCTTCAGCTGCGGGGGACATGGGCCATTTCCCATGGGGCTGCTCCGTGGCGCTGACCATCCCTCCCCTTCCCCTGCAGCAGGCATGGCAGCGGCCGCGGGCCCCAGCAGGGACTGCCTGCAGGCGGGCGAGGCGTGCACCACGGACCCCGTGTGCAGCGCCAAGTTCCGCACGCTGCGCCAGTGCATCGCGGGCAACGGCGCCAACAAGCTGGGCCCCGACGCCAAGAGCCAGTGCCGCAGCACCGTCAGCGCCCTGCTCTCCAGCCAGCTCTACGGCTGCAAGTGCAAGCGCGGCATGAAGAAGGAGAAGCACTGCCTCAGTGTCTACTGGAGCATCCACCACACGCTGATGGAAGGTCAGTGGGATGGGGCCCTCCTTTCTGATAATCTTCCTAAAAGGGAATAGCTCGCAGGCCGTTCTACAGAGCTCCCCAGCTCTGAGGTTGCTGCAGAATACTGCAGAATGCATGATCCTGTTCTGTCTCAAGACATGCTGATCTTGGAGGAAGCAGCATGAAGCTGTGTTGGGGGGGTTAGGTTGGGTATCAGAAAAGGCTCTTCCCCCAGCAGGTGGTCAGACACTGCCCAGGCTCCCCAGGGAATAGGCATGGTGCAAAAGCTGCCAGAGCTCCAGGAGCGTTTGAATAACACTCTCAGGCACAGGGTGGTATTGTTGAGGTGTCCGGTAGGGCCAGGAATTGGAGTTGAGGGTCCCTGTGGGGCCCTTCCAACTCAAGAGATTTGATGATCCTATTGACCCCCATGGTATTGACATTTGGAGAAAGCACTACTGAAAACCTGAGATGCCTCCTTTTTTTTTTTTTAACCCAACCTCTCTTTTATGACATTCCCAATATACGTTGACATCTTTTGCTGGAGAAATGCACAGCATATTTTGTATCTAAGTATGTTAACCAAGACCATAAACACTGTAGATTTTATAGAAACACAACATAAAACACAGGCATTGAGGAAAAACAGCATGAGCTTCAAAAAAATCACTCTTAGAATGTCTCAAGTGTACCAATGTCTTTGTGTTAGTGAAGATTTGGGGCTGGTGACATCAAGTTGGAACTTAAAGTGTTCCCAGAGCCAGTATTCAATAAGTTTGGATTTTGACTTTTTTAAGAGTCACCATAAAATTGCACCTCAGTGACCATAATTCTTCCTTGTCAGGCTGGTGAGTATTTTATGCACCATGAAAATTAAAATGGGGAATAAAACAGACCCTTCCAGCCATGGGCTGTGAAGTAGATTATTAAAACACTGCTGACTGAAACCTGAAAGGAAAAGTGCAGGGGTGAAACCACAGGCCAAAAGGCGAAGCAAAACAAAGAGGATGGACTCTGACGTGCACAGGCTTACCAGGATGGAAACTGGTTGATCAAATTCCTGGGAAGCTTCCAGGTGCCACAGCTTGCAGGGTGCAGAGCATGGTGCTATGAACTGACTGCCAAATACAAGACCTGAGCACACCCTAGTATCTGGCCTTTCCCATAATTATGTGCAAGATTTGTTTCCATTGAAGGGAAGTCTGGGGAAGAGGTGGCAATCCAGTTTCTCCATTCATCTCAGTGGGTGGTGTCACAGCTCCTTCCCAGCTGACCTTCGTGGCTCAAACTTGGAAACAGGTCACCTGTGACATGGCTGTGTAGGGCAGTGCTGTCATGAGGGTTTCCAGCTCTGGGACACATGATGGTTTATGTTGGAAGGGACCTGAAAGACACTGAAAGTTCCAAGGCCCTGCCATGGGCAGGGAGAGACACCTTCCTCTAGAAGGAAGAGGAGAGAGAGGCTGGCAAGGAGTGCTGAGAGCAGGCAGGGGCCAGCACTGGATCTCCAGATGCAGAACACCACTTGGGTGCTGGATGGACTCCCTGACCAGTGCCTTAGGATTTCCACCTTGGGAATTACTGGGAGAGGGCTGTTCTTGGAGGCTGACAACAGTCCTACTCCATTTCTCCCTGTTATGTCGTGAGCCTCACACTTTTTCAAACAACTGACTTCATTTGCAATGCAGATTCGCACACCAAACTTTTGATTTCCTTGCCTTAATTTCCCCAGGGAGATATATTTCGTAACAGTCCCATGTTTCAGAGTCCTTACACATGTTTAATTGACTGAGAAAGGAAGCCAATCCACACGGTCCATGTAGAGCTTTGTTCTCAATCAGACATACCCAGGAGGCTGCAAAAAGCTTCCTAGAAGCCCTCTTGCAAAAACAATTGTGGAAGTGCATGCTCAGGGAATTTACAAAGCACACTATTTACTCAGCTTCTCTTGAGCACTCCGTGTTTAGCCACCTTCCCACTTAGAGACACAATAACATGATGACAACCCGATAACAACTCTCTGATAAGGTGCTTTATCATCAGGACATAAAACTGTTACACTGGAAAATACAAATGGGCCCCTCTCTAGTCAGTAACGATACAAGATATTTCAATGAAGGTGTAAAGCTGCCTTGTAATGTGCTGTGGTGATTGCACAGGGCTGTGGACACTGGGAGCCATTTCTTGCTGCCTCTGGCTGCATCTGGAGGTCAGCCCATGCCCAGAGCATGGGGTTGGATAGTCCTTTAATCCCAGCCAGTACTTCTGCTGCTGCTGTCCACATCCATCTAAACGTCTAATAAAAAACCAACAGATACTGAAGCTGTTTGCTTCAGTAATATTCCATGGGATCCATCAGGATGATGGGGCATTACAGACCATTGCACAGATGAAAGGGAAGCACCAGTTGAATAAAATCAGGCTCCCAGAGGCTTGAAAACAACGAGAGGAAGTTTCTGCGGGAGCTGTGGGTCATTAGCTTTGTGCTAAGTGAGAAAAGGCTGTTGGCAAGGAGAAAGGGAGAGGTGTGTCATCACCCACATAATCCTGTGCACAGCCCTCTCTGTGTCCTAAAAAGAGGTGAGGACCTTTGACCCAGGGAGGGACATAGAAGAAATTGCAGTAATGGTGATGGAAACCCTGTGTGTGTAGGGAGCTGGTGATTTGAGCTCTGCCCATGAGCAGGAGCCTGTGCTACAGTCTGGTGTCCTCTCTGGCAATCCCTGCCGTGTGCCCCACGTGTAGCTTGAGCTACAGAACTCAACAGTTCCTGACAGGCTGCCCCCCTCCAAAATGGAGATACATTTTTAAAGCCAGTTCCATTCTATTCCCTTCTCCAAGGATGTGTCCACACACCTGTTCCTATGGCTCCGAGTGTCCATTTACTCATGGCCTTTAGAGCATAGTCCCCTTGCACCCACCAAACAATATTTCACTGCAGATGTGGAACTTTGTGCATCTCAGCCATCCCTTGGGAGCCTCATCTGCCTTCTCACCAGCTTCTCTCTTCCCCCCAGGCATGAATGTCCTGGAGAGCTCCCCTTACGAGCCGTTCATCAGGGGCTTTGATTACGTCCGGCTGGCCTCCATCACTGCAGGTAGGTGGGTGGGAAATGCTCTGACACCTCTGTGCAGACAGAGAGGGCCCTGGCTGGGGATCAAGGGCTGCAGGCAGGGAAGTCCTTTGTGAGCATTGCATGGTTCAGGTCTAGCAGTTGTTTTTTCCAAGGAGGTGCCTCTGATTCCTTTGCTAAACTGTTACATGCTCTGGGAAAAGCTGCTTGTGATTTTTGTCTTTGGGCTGTTTCATGTCTGTACCATGAAGGACTGGGACTTAGGGATGTGGTATGAAGACCCCTTCCAATGACCCATCCCAGGCACACTCATTCTCCATAGCAGGTGGATGATCTGTTCCATGCAGACAGGAGCTGCTTGGGCATTGTTAGTTTGAGAAGGTGCTTCCACATCAGTCAAGGATCAAACTCTGCAGGAAAAGAGGTCGATAACTCAACCTGTGTGTTGATCCCAGCCACAGCCTTTAACCACCTGCCCTGAGGGCAACCTCAGGACCCAGAACTGTGTTCTGCTGTACATCTAACCCTGTTAATGGCTGAGCAGAGCAGCCTGACACCTTTTAACTCCCCGAGGGCTCAGCAGTTCAGAGGTCATTGTGGCTGCCAATAACCTGTCCATCACCAAGGACACAGCTGCTACCACAACCAGTCAGTGCTCCACAGCCGTGGGGAAGCTTTCCAAGAATGGGTATTTTACCAAGCTACCTGTCTGGGAACAGGTAATGTGCTCCTCCTGTGTCCCTGGCAGATGTGCCAAACAGCTTTTCCAAATGTGTGCCTTGCTCTAGGGTGACATCCACAGCTGGAGTGCACCCTGGCGAGGAAGGAGCTGCATGTCCCTGCAGTTGGTCAATGTCTGCAGTCCCCACCATGGCCAGGCACTTGCTGGGTGAAAGTGTCCTGCAGCAAATTAACCCATCAGCCCTGGACAAGGGGAGCAGAGAGGATGGGAGGTGCTCCCTGACCTCGCTCTTACTGACTCCACCTGGCAGACTGGTGCCTGGACAGGGAATTATTTGCTATGGATTATTATTATATGGATCATGGTTTTCTTTACTGGAATTTTTCCCCTTCTGCTGAGTTCCAGAAAGCTTCAGAGCACGGAGAAGTCAAGGGATGGGGATTTTATGCAGGGTTAACACACTCTCAGATTTTTAAAGCAAACTGAAATAAGTTGTGCAGCAAAGCAAATGGGCCCCGAGCAGCAGGGATTCTTCAGAGGACTTGGCATTCACTTAGGAACATGAAATTTCTTAGCCTTTTTGTCCTTATTCATACTAATCAATATCATCTATTACATAAATTACAACCTGCTGCCCTCTGCCTGTCCAGTGTCCAGGGTCATATGGTCAACAGTGCCAAAGGACCCTCTTTCAAATCTACCAAAAAGAAATCCCAAGAACTTGTTGAAACATGAGACACCCTTGTGACCATAGGCCAATTGAACAACAGGTATATTAAACTAAATTTTATATAAACAATATATGGCCACTACTGAAACTGTACAAATGGAACCATATCCCTCCACTCTAATTGTAGCAGTGATTTAAAAAGCACATCTGCTGGTGTTGCGTGGGAAGAGGAGAAAATCCAACATGTTCCCTGTGATTTATTGGCTGAATGGGTAATGAAACCCTTCCAAGTAACTGTTTCCTACACGTTAGCTGGCAGCTTCCCAGCATAAACCGATGCTCTGACAATATTCATCTCTGGGTTTTAAAGGTAACTATTTAGTGAAGGGATCACAACACGCAAAACTTTCACCCACCATAAAATAACTGAAAAACTTGGAATTTGACTTCCAGCTCACTGTAAGCAACAGGGGGCAATAGGAAGGAAAAAATAAATGGTGGGAGAAGGAGCATTTGATAAAGTAAGGGAAATAAAGGAGGGCAGCCAGCTCTGAAGGGCTCAGGGGGATTGTCAATATTTTAACACTTGTCAGCAGTGACTGGCTGGTTTTAATTCCCAGTCAAAGATAGGGCTTGACTCTGCATTGGAAATTTATCATTCTGGGGATTTTTCCTCAATGGAAAAATCTTTCTGTGCTGGGGAGAAAGTCCTTCTGGTGTGCTGCTGGTCATTATTTTAATTCAGAGAGATGAAAACCAGCTTCAGATTCATTTTCTCTCTCAAGCTTGAAGGACCCTTGTTTTATCTGTCCGATCAGACACATTCTGCTGTTCCCACTGACTCCTGCCAGGGACCATGTAACATTTTTCCCCTCTATAAAACAGAGTCCCATCCACCTTTGAAGCAGCCCTACAACCAGTGTTAGACAAATGCCTTTTCCTCTTCCTTTTCCCTATTTTTACAGAGAAGGCTGTTGGCACATAAACTCATGAGATTCCTATTTTCCCACTGAAGACACTGTTTTTCTCATCCATCACTACAGTTTTTGCTTTATTTTCCTGACCTTTCCCCTTACTGCAGGTTTCCTCCACCTTCCCTGCATCCCACAGAACATCTCTGCTCTCCCACCCAGACTGGGACATTTTTCTCCTCTTGTTTAGGAGGGTGGACATGCAGAGTGATTTTGCCGATGTGAGGGGTGACCCTGCAAAGGGTGTGGGGAGAGACCCACATGCACTCACATGCAGGCAGCATCAGGTTGTGCCCAGGGGCACAAGGCTGGATGGTACCTCTGATCCCACTCTGTGAAGGCACTGTCACTGCTGGGGACAGACAGAGGGATACTGGCTCTGACTGGTCTGGATGGGGCACATTGTGACCCGAACGGGTCTCACTTAGCTGGGCAGATCCTGGGGTGAACAAACAGAGCTGCTCCAAAGCCAGACATGACCTTTCAGAGGCCAGGAGAAACCCCCTGTCCAGGGCAGCGAGGCTGAGGTGCCAGGAATCAGTGCAGACCACCCTGGTAGCAGAGACTCAGTCTTTGATCTTGAGCAACTTGCAGAAACAAGAAGGTCCATTTGTAGAGGTCCCAATACTTGATGGATCCACTCATGGCCATAAGCAGCTGCACTTTCTAATGCCTGCTGTCTTCCAGGCCTCAGGCTGGTTAATCTGCATTACTAAAGTGTTACCAGATGCCCAGATTAAAGCAAAATTCATTTTATTAAAGATATGAGCTTGGTGAAGTGAGCTCTGGGGGGTGCAGTCTGGTATGTGAGAGTGGCACTTTTTGGAAAAAGACAAGTGTGGAAAGGGGATTTGGTCCTACCAGGACCCTCAGAGAAAACCTGCACTTCATCCTGGCTGTGGCCTTCCTGGGGTGTGATGTGGTGATGCACATGTGGTGTCACTGGTAGGCCATGGATGGGAGCAGGGGGATGAAGGCCTCAGGGGAGGTGCTGCAGGTGGGGAGGTCAGCACAGAGCCACCTCACATGTGGTGTCACCGGGAGGCCATGGATGGGAGAGGGAGATGAAGGCCTCAGGGGCAGTGCTGCAGGTGGGGAGGTCAGCACAGAGCCACCTCACGTGTGGTGTCACTGGGAGGCCATGGATGGGAGCAGGGGGATGAAGGCCTCAGGGGCAGTGCTGCTGGTGGGGAGGTCGGTGCAGAGCCACCTCACCATGTCCCACCACCCCACAGGCTCTGAGAACGAGGTGACACAGGTGAACCGGTGTCTGGACGCTGCCAAGGCCTGCAACGTGGACGAGATGTGCCAGCGGCTGCGCACGGAGTACGTCTCCTTCTGCATCCGCCGCCTGGCGCGGGCCGACACCTGCAACCGCTCCAAGTGCCACAAGGCCCTGCGCAAGTTCTTCGACCGTGTGCCCCCCGAGTACACCCACGAGCTGCTCTTCTGCCCCTGCGAGGACACGGCCTGCGCCGAGCGCCGGCGCCAGACCATCGTCCCTGCCTGCTCCTACGAGTCCAAGGACAAGCCCAACTGCCTGGCGCCTCTGGACTCCTGCCGGGACAACTACGTCTGCAGGTGATGCTCACACAAAGGGCTGTCCCCATGGAGAGCTCTCCCTTGGCCAGGGCCTGGTGACAGCCCTGAGCCACCACAGGTGCTCCTGGGGCTCCGCCCCACACGGCCATGATGGGCCTCGCCACAGTGGGCCCTGTCCCTGTATCCCACAGAACCTGCTCACAGACAGAAGGAGATGGGAGATGATCACCCTTTTCTGTGGATTTTTGGCTTTGGTTCTAGAGAAAGACCTTTTATGGGAACAGTTCCAGGAAGGTGCAGGCTAAGCAGGAGTATGGGGGAGGAGTTCTTACAGCCACTGTCACCAATCCATCTCCCTCACTGCTCCTCTTCCCCAGCCCAGAGCATCCTCAAGGAGCACCCAAGGTATCCTGACAGCCATAGGCACTTGTGAGAGCCTTAAAACCATGTTTGTTTGTTTGCTTGTTTAATTAGAAAAGTTAATCTATATACATAAAAAATACACCCTTCTGCTGTGAGGCTGAGTGTTGGAGAGACCTTATAGCACCTTCTAATACCTAA